>JAVJIF010033731.1:0-198461 GCA_038442645.1 Agave tequilana | reverse complement strand
GATATATATTTGTATTTTATACTAATCCCTGTTCAAAAGTATTTTTGTTAAAATCAAAATCCTCTTTGTTTTCTTTTTAAAATTGACTTTTTGACCTGATCCGGTCGACCGGGTCGGTCGACCGAGTCTGTGTCAGTCTGGTCCGGTCGACCGGACCAGTCGACCGAAGTCCTGCAGATGCAACGTATCCGTGGTGCACGTCTGTCGGTCGACCGGGCGGTCGACCGGACTATTATTTTTTGCTCACAGGTTTTATCGGTCGACTGGGTCGTCGACCGCTCGCCTGTACGGTCAAATTTTTATACTACCGGTCGTCGACCGCCCGGTCGACCGATGTAGCCGTTGAACAGTAACGGGCAGATTTTTTAAGAGCTGTTTATTTTTTTGTCTTTTGTTTTAAAAATTCGTTTAAGGATAATATTTGATCTAATTACTCCTAAACATCAGTAAATATGTTTTATCCCTAAACCCTAGCCCTCTCCTATAAATAGGGGTGTTTGGGGAGAGATTGGTTACAACAACAATCTTTGCAAAAATTCAAAAGTTTAAGGCTTTCAAAGTTCTTGTTTTTGAGCTAAATTCTCTCAATTTCTGAAGGGTTTTCAAAAGTTTTTCTCTGATTTCAATTTCTTTTCCTTACACACAAAGAGCTTCATTCTACTCATATTCTCTAAGGACCTTTGTAAGGGAAAGATATTTGAAAGAGAGAGTTTGTGGTCTTTTGACTACCAAGGAAATTTCTTGTACTGAGATTGTGGAGTTGGGTACTCCATTGTAATTGAGATCTTTGTGATATGGAAGTAGCTAGAATCCTTCTGGGAAGGCGGGGAGTAAGCTGGGTGCTCGAACCTCGATAACATATCCTTGTGTTTGCGATTGTTTTACTTCTTACAATTCTTACTCTATTTTGCTTGCACTTATTATTTACTCATTATATTCATTGTCATACTTACTTGCTAGCATTCATCTTGTGATTGTTGTATCTTTAAATTTTTAATTTGCCCTTGATTAGCATTGTCACCTATTCACCCCCCCCTCTAGGTGACTTTTCATTTTAATATCTTGTCTTTTTATACCATGTCCATTGTATGTCTACATGCCATGCCTAGACTAGCTTATTTATATATACACACATTGTATTTTCAAAATTAGAAATAAAATTTTGTAAAAATTTCATATTCAAGCAAATACGTTAGAGATGGCAATTGCGCACCTCAACTCATTCAGAGGAATCAAGAGGATGAGTTCAGAACCCTTCACCGGGTATTCGGCTTCAACATCTCTAAAAACTTTGTTTTTGTATGAAAATTAAATAAAATGTTTTGTGTGAATTTTTGGTTGATATGACAATCTAATGAAGATTTAAAAACATTGTTGGATTCATGCATGTTATAGGTATTCTACTTTAATTGTTTAAATATTTCCTTTCAAATTTTTTTTTGGGGAGCTCTTCTGTTCACAGTTTTTGGGCAAAGCCGGCCGACCGCCCTAACCCCGGTCGACCGCCATTGCCTGAAAGAGAACAAATTTTTGCTCTCTGTTGCCGGTCGACCCGTACGGTCGACCGCTCTGAGTTACAGAGCTCTCGGTTTTTCGGGTCGACCGGCCCGGTCGACCGTTGCGTCGATTTCAGCCCCAAATCTGCTATTTATTTCACAGTCTCTCTCACTTATCTCATAACCACACCGACGATCCCCTTTCTTCTCCCTTTTTCTCCAAAATTTTCCTACACTCAAATCTCTCAAATTCTTCTAAAATCAAGTTGGATTCACTCTTTGAGTTTAGATCTTCAGTCTCAGAGCTTCCTCACCAACAGATTTTAGGGATTTCAAGATCTAGGGTTAGGGTTTCTCTCATCCAGTAAAAAATCCTCTCTTTTTGTTCAAATCTTGATTTCTAGCCTTTAGAATCTCAATTCTTGTCTAAGATTTTTAGGTTTCTTTTTGTTTAGATCAAGCCATAACCATCTACCCTAAAAATCAAACTAAAAACACTCTTTTCTTTCTCCAAAATGTCAAAGAGATCTAGGTCTGAGAAGGGAAAAGTATAGTTCCCTCATCTTCCACCACTCCTAACCTAAAGACCCTTTGTTAATGAGCTAGCTGAAAACCGATATATCATACTTTCTAAGAAAGCTGTTATTTCAGGGAGATGTGTGATTCTTAAGACTTTGAACATCTCCACATCCCTCGCATTCTGAAAAAAATTCTTTGGATAAATTCATGGCCATTAGGGAACCTGTGTACCCCTCCTTAGTGCATTACTCTATGCAAATTTTGCATTTGAGGGAAATCGGGTGAGATCTCGTGTTCTCTTGGAAGAATATTGACATTCCCCTATCCCAATTTGCTGATATTCTGCATCTCTCATCTGGAGGAGTTGATGTTTACACCTTAAATCTCCAAGATTTTGAATATCCGGACGGTGAGTCTGCGCTCACCGCTTCCACCTTGATTCACGAGAATGACAATCCCGTTTTGGTTAGGAATGAGGAAGTGAACAAGTTCACGTTCACCACCCAAGTCCTAGACAAATTTGTTTTCTATAACTTTTACCTAAGTCCGGTGAGTATAGCAATGCTAGGGGTCCTGTTCCATTGATCATCTATTGCCTTCTGAAAGGCATTAAGTTATTTCCCACATCTCATTGCTTCTCACATGGCCTCTGATCAGATCCGCATGTACGTAGGCATTTGCCTTATGGCATGCTCATATCCTATCTTCTCAACATTTAGTATTTGATCTTTCTTCGGAGACCCCTCCGAACCCTCTGTGAACTTGGACTGCACCCTTTTGAAGAGGATGCAGGCTCAGATTCGTCGAGCCCCTCTGAGCAGGCCCCTCCATTCTAGTACCAGGATCTTCATCTGCCCCAGGGTCTTCTTCGGCCCCAGGGATTTTTCCTCTACCCCGTCCATCTTTATCTCCTGAGTTCCCAGTCCTTTATGTCTTTTGAGATTCGCTCTCAGATCCAGGAGTATCAGTCTTGGATCGAGCAGCGAGACGCAGCCTTTCGTGCGTATGGAGCAGCGAGATGCAGCCCTTCGTGCGGAGATGACTCGCGCTTCCAGGGAATTCGCAATGACATGTCTTACTTTGCGAACGCCATGATTCGTGACTCGCAATTTGAGACACTATTTGCGAATTCGATATGCTTGGTCCAGATCCCACGTCCATTGCTCGTCCTCTTCCATCCTCCGGCCCTCCATTTCCTGCCAGAGACCCTACTGCTGTTCACCTCCACAGCCAGGCGTTGCTGGCATCGATCCAGAGGAGGCAGTCTTGATGATGATGATGATGATGATGATGATGATGATGATGAGATGATGGCAGAGGGTGACGCTGAGGAGAGTTCGTCTGAGGAAGCGATGCTGAGGAGAGTTCTTCAGAGGACGATGCTGCTGGTGGTGCTGAGTGACCTGCCCCTTTTGATGATGTCAAAAAGGGGAGAGTTATTTGTTAGAGAGACTCCATATTTTGTGTACTTATATTTTGTAATATTTTCTGTTGCTGGACATCTTTATCTTGTATTTATGTTTGTGTGGACATGTACTTGTTTATGTTGGTTATGCTTTGTGGACATGTTTTCATTTCTATTTTATCATGAGTATTTTTATCTAGCATGACATGAGTATTTTTATCTTGCATGGATTATATGTGTTGTGGATTATCACCCACAAGTGTTTCATTTCTATTTTATGACATGAGTATTTTTATCTAGCATGACATGAGTATTTTTTATCTAGCATGGATATATGTTGTGGATTATCACCACATTTTTTTGAGATTTGTCTATGCTTGAGCATATTTTTGTATATGCATGTTTGAGGGGGGCTTCATTTGAAGTCTCTACCCAAAATATTTGTAATAACTATATATGTTTTTTCATCATCAAAAAGGGGAGATTGTTTGCCCAAAGGCCATTAGCCCTATATCTTGTTGGATATTTTGATGATAACAAACCATATTTAGTTATGTATTTAACATTTTGTTTTAAAAGTATTTCAGGATAAACAGGTTGATTTGACGGCTCCATTATCAAGACTCACAAGTTTGGACGCCGCTAAAGATGTGCATTCCCAGCTAAGCACATTAGGACTTCGGATCAAGACATGAGAAAAGACTAAGTCAAGATCAAGACAATGAAAAAGTCCAAGATTTGTATTTTTACTTTTTCTTTTAGTCTTTTTGTCAAACCTAGATGTTAAAAGTAAATTATGGGATTGTCACTCACACACACACCTTAGTTTGATTCATGGCTTCAAAAACAATTTCTATTTCCAACTTAGTTTTGTAGGTAACATGTTTGGAAATTTGTTTTTAGAAACTTTAAGTTTTTTTGGAAAAACCAACTTTTAGAAAAACAGTTTTTTATCAAGAGAAACTTTATCAAAATGTTTTAACATGTTATGGTAGTGACATATGGTCATACTCCTATTTTTACAAGGTCCAAACCCCAAACCACTAGACCTAACAGAAGACCCAAGTTCTGGTTTCTGCAGTTCTGATTTTCAGAACTGACAGGAGCCGGTCGACCGTCCGGGTCGACCGACGTGCACGCTGTGCATGTGTGTACGTCGGCCGACGCGCTCGGGTCGACCGGGCACTTACAGTGCCCTCTGTTTTGTTCGGGTCGACCGGCCGTCGACCGTTGTCCCCCAACGGTCAGAAATATGACCGTTGGCGGTCGACCGGCCCGGTCGACCGGCACTGTCAGAATTCTGACAGACTCCAACAGCTCTATTTTCTGACAGATTTTGTTGGGATCTCACCCCACGAATCTCTCCAGCCTTTTTGCCCTGTTCTCATCCCCTATATATAGAGGTCATTTCAACTTGATGGGACACAATTTTTACAAGATTTGACAAGAGACTTTCATAGGTTTTTCAAGCCTTTGAGAAAGATTTTCAAAGCCAAATTTCCATACACCCTTTTGAAGCCTTTACCTCTACTTCACTCTAGATATTTGCACTACACAATCCCAATTCTACATCTACATATTGGTTATAGGATTGTGCTAAGTGAGCGATTTCGATCAAGTGTGATCATTTTCTTCTTGTGTGAAGTTGTAGAGGCATCGGCCTCAAGGCGAGCTAGTGTGCTCCGGGTGGTGTTGCGTTATCAACAGAGATAGGACAAGTGTGTCCTTGTATTGGCGATCCGGTGGGATCAACAATAGTGGAAATCCTTCAAGTGTGAAGGCGGGACGTAGAGCGTGGCTCGAACCTTGGAACATATACTTGTGTTTTGCGTTTGCTCGAATTTTCTCTCAACTCAACTCCTTTATTTCTTGCACTACTTATTGTGTTTATTACTAGTCTTTTAATTTGAGCAATTTGTTAGTAGAATTTTTAATTCCGTATTGTTGCCATATTTCATATAGCCATCACCTATTCACCCCCCCTCTAGGTGATTTCAAGGACATGAACAGTGTTACATTATTTTAGAATTATGTCTTCAACTTTATTAATAGAGAAGGGGTTCTTTGGATTAGGCCATGGCTGACTAGGTAATGTTCTTTTTGTCTTTCATTAAGTGAGTTAGCCAATTGACCTATTTTAAACCTCTAACCTATTAATACCTCTAACCTATTAATAGCTTGATTATGATTGTTCATCATTGAGGCTTGTTTTTGGACAAGTTTTCTATCATTTTTTTCAAATCTGTCATTTTCCTGTCTGGATGGTTTGTTGCTGATGTTTATAAGTTGGTTTGAAATTGTGTTGGTAAGTCGACTAAAAATTGGTTGATTTTGATGGAAATTAGGTTGATGGGTTTGAGCAGTGTACTGATGTGAAAACTGTTGTCTTGGCTGCTCAGGACTAGATTGACTCCAAGAAAAATTGGGATGAATCCTCCATCCCGGGTTGTACGTCTTGAAGTAAGGATTGTAATTGGGTCTGGTGTAGGCTGCATTCATACTATCAGGGAACATCTATTGAGCCTGGTAAACTGGACACTTCTCGATTAAGTGGGTCAAGGCATGGCAATAGGTGCAACCCGGACTTGTCATTTGTGTTGGGTTGACCTAGTTTACTGAGTTTAGATCCATAGCCTCAAGTAGTTCTAATATCCTCATCAATTGTGTGATTTTAGCCTCAACAGCTATAAGGACTCAATAGATTACATATTAGTTTCTGAAAATTGTAGGGTTAGTCTTTTCAAGTAAGACTCCCACTGAATGGTTTTTTCAACTAAGACTTCATATAAGTCCCAACCTTGATCCTCATCTTTTTTAAAAATTCTCCTTAACACAGTCTCAGGAGCGCCTGTTGCCCAAAGGCCCATCACTCTAGTTTTGATGATGATCAACTCATGTAGTTATAGTACTAATGATCTTGTATTTATTTAGTCTCAGATTCATGATCAAGATCTTAGTAGGTGTGTAGCTTCATCAAAGGATTTAAAGTCAAGTTTTGGAGCTACACGGTTTAATCCAACGAGTTAGTGATCGAGTTTGGATCGTGTTTGGACCAAGTCAAGAAGATGAGAAGACTTCAAGTAAAGACTTCAAGAAGATGAAAACTTGTGTCTAGATTTGTTTTATAAGATTTTATTTTTAGATAAATGTAAGGATAGATAGTTTGGTGGATTGCTCAAGTATATCTACACACACACTCTTGATATTTATATGTGTTCTTACAAACGAGTTTTCTTTTGAAACACCGGTTGGTTTTTGTATTCAAGTATTCTGTTTTAACCAAAACCATATTTAGATCGTAATGTCAAAAACATAGATATTTCACCATGTTTGTGTAGTGGATCATATCCATACACACTATGCTTTAAATGAGTTTAGAATATCTTATTTTTGTATTTTGGAGAATTTTGGAAAACAATTTTGGAAAAATCAATTTGGAAATACCATTTTTGTTTTAAGCCAAAATTTCCAAGTTACAAAAATAGTCCAAATTATTTGTAACATGCCTTGATTTTGTTCAAGCATGTTTTTTATCAAAGAATATTGGTAAAACTATTTTTGTAGATTTTTAGTGATTTTATGGGATTTTATTTGAGCCAAATGACCAAGTTTTATTTCCCAGAAATCCCTAACCTGGCTTCAACCGGTTCGACCGGGCCGGTCGACCGGGCGACGTGCACAGCGTGCACGCCAGTATCTGGCTAGAGGGCCGGTCGACTGGGACGGTCGACCGTTCAGAGAGCTTTGCTCTCTGGAAATCCTCGGTCGACGGGACGGTCGACTGCAGAGAGTCTGCTCTCTGTTCCAGAGGTTCAGTTGACCGGCCGGTCGACCGCTGCCCTAACGGTCAAAAATCTGACCGTTGGCGGTCGATTGGCGGTGGACCGTCAGCTCTGTCTGGCCCATAACGGCTAGTTTTTGGAGCTCTATAAATTGGGCCATTTGGGGCTATTTTCTATATTTTTTTAGTGGGTTTTGAGCCAGTTTTTCTTACTTCATTAAAAGAGTTTTCTCCACTAAATTGAGAGCTAATACTTCCAATCAAAATGGAAGTTTATCAAGAGTGTTTTAAAGTGATTTTCTTGATTTTCTTCCACCACTTCCATCCTTGTTTTTCTCACAAACACTTGAGCAACCCATTGACATTCTCATCCTATAGGAGTGTTCTTGTGAGATTGTTTTTAGGTTGATCAAATTGTTTTGTGATCATCAAAAACTTCATCTTGTACTTTGAGGAGGCGGACGGTTGTGTTCGCGGTGTTTCGGGTTCTAGTGAGAACTCAGTGTTTGAGGTGCAGTCTCGGCGAGCTTGTAGCTTGCGGTGTGTACGGACTAGGGAGTCCGAGAGCTTGTAGGTGTTGCGGCACCGAGTGATCCGTTGAGATCGATTATAGTGAAAATTCTTCAAGTGTGAAGGCGGGGACGTAGAGCAAGGATGCTCGAACCTCGAAATAAATCTCCCGTGTTTGCGATTGCTCTCTCTCTATCTCCTACTTGTTTACATCTTGCATGCTATTATTGTCTTTATCTTTATATGCTTGATATTCATATTGTGCTTAATTGTTATATGCATGGGTGTGTTTGCTAACACTAGTTTTCAACCAAGAGAGCCAACGCGGCACCTCAACTCTTATTTAGAGGATCTTGAGGAGTTTGTCCAGAGCCCTTCACGGGGAATTCGGCTACACTCTTGTGTTAAACTTAGTGTTTAGTGTAAGAAGTTTAGTTTAGGTCATAAAAGTTTTAATTCTGCATTTATTGACTATTAGATAGCCATCACCTATTCACCCCTCCTCTAGTGATTTTACAATTGGTTCAGAGCCAAGTGCTCTGAATTTGGTCTTACAACCTAGAGTTAAAGATCCTCATTTTAGGCTAATCACAATATTTTGTACACACACCATGGACTTCATGTCACCTCCCACTTTTGACATTCTTAACATCCATATATGGAAGGTGAAGATGTCCTTGTACCTCAAAGCCTTAGGCATTCATGTTTATTTTTCCACTACTAAAAATTCATATTGTTTCAATGGCAAAAATTTGAGGCTAATGCAAAAGCCCTACATGCTTTAAAGTCTACCCTAAATGATGATTATTTATCTAGGGTTGCTAATATTGATTCAGCTTTTTTAGTTTGGAACTCATTGATCTCCCTTGGTGAAAATGAACAATACTATGCGGGGAGTGACTCGGATGTTGGAAGTAACACCTCCAACGTGTGCTACATGGTCTAAGGGGATACTCCCTTGAGGTACCTACCGAGTCCGATATAGAAGAGGATGTTGATATGCCATATAATGAACTTGCATCTTTTTGTTAACAACTCTTAGAAAATATGAATTGCTTAAGAAAGATAACAAAAATTTGAAAAAAAATTTGATTGCATGTTAAATGAAAAAGATTCTTTACAAGAAAATTTGAAATTATTTCAAAAGAAAATGAAATTTTGAAAAATGAAAATGTTTCCTTGCTTTCTAAATTAAGTGATCTTTGTGAAGGAAACACTAATTTGAAAAATAAAATTGTTTTGGTGGAAAAACAAAAGAAGTTGCTTTTCAAGAAAACACTTCTTTAAAAAGAAAAATGATTGAAAAAGAAAGGAAAAATTTTCTAAAAATAAGAAAAATGATTCTCATTCTCATCATGCTTTACAACGTCACCACAAATGAGATAAATGTTTTGAAAAATAAAATGAATTGTTTGAGCTCCACTTTGAGCTCATGTGCATTTAACCATTCTAGATTGGAGTCCTTATTTTCAAAGAAACAACTCCACAATTCATGCACGTCTCATCATGCATATGCTTGTGTTGCACGTCATGACCACACTCACCCTCATATGCATCCTAAGGTGTACAATGTACACATTGTAGCCGCAAAAGCCATTTAGCAAAGTTTTGTTTTGATAAGTTGCATCATATAAATTTTGCTAATAAAAAATGTTTGGGTTCTATTTGATGCTAACCCCCGTGGACCCAAAAGAAAACGGGTACCAAAATTTCCACCTTTATTTTTGATGTAGGTGAGGGCTCTCACAAAACGTGAGAGGGAAGGTGCATTGATGTAGATGCACATGGACTTGAAGGATATATAATTGATGCACCGCTATCAAGAAAGTTTGGTGGGTCAACCACTATTTTTGGAGACTTAGAGCATAGTTCTTTGGTTTGGTAACTATCTCTAAACTCCTAATTCAGTGTACATGCTTGTCCATATATGATATTTTTGGCATGTTCATGTTTTTTTTGCTTCATGTGGTAAATACTAGTTTAAATGTAGTTTTTATCAAAACTTGTATATACGTGTACAAGTAGTGAGCAACAATTGATTCATATATGTTTGCACTACATTGTTCATTTGTACTCACTATATGCACATGTATAGCCTAGTTTTGATGATTCTCTCATTTACACTTGTTTTGCCTATTTTTATGTTTTACTTCATGTATATGCATTTTTATTCAAATCTAATAAATATACATGTGCACCCGTGAGTCTCTTGCCTTCATGCAAATTATATCATAGACTCTTTTTATGTTTGGGATATGTATGCATATTGTTAGTTTTGGATAAATCATACATATACTTAGAAGTTATGTTTAAATTGAAAAATGATTTTTCATTTTTTGATAAAATAACTTTTGTTTTGAGCTTCATTGATTAATTTCATGAAAATGATAATTACATGATTTTTGAACACTCACACTTTATTTGTTTATTCATGACTTTGTTTCATGATTCTTTTTGAGCTTTATCGATTTGAGTGTCAACTCATGTGTATTTAGTATATTCATGAAAAACATATGTTTTGATTTCATGTTTTTGAAGATCTTTAACTAGTATTTCAAAAATTATTTTTAACTAGTTATTATTCTTCAATTGGGTAGTGGTTTTCACTATAAAATGTTTTCAAACCCTATTTTCAAAAACCCTACCTACACCATCAATGGGCGGATGGCTGGGCGAGTATGCCTTATAAGCTTTATTGGAAATCCTTTACCTTGTGCATATAAAGGGTGGTAGATTATGAGTTATATACTTGATTTACATGTTATTTTCAATTAGTATCATTGGATCTCTTCAACTGGTATCTCAATTGATATTTTTGTATATACTCATATTTTGTTTATATATGTATGCTTTCAATTTCGAATAATATCAATTTCTATTGGTATTTTATTTTTCATACATATATATGATTTTTGTGTGCTTGCTTTACAATTGGTTTACATATTTAAAGCACAAAGTTTATGCTAAGCTTAAGTTAAAACTTTATTTTCAATTGGTATCTCAATTGACATTTTAATAAGCTTATGCATTGTTTTTCATTGGTATCAATATGCTTCTATTTCAAATTTGTTATAAATTTAAAATTGATATCAATATGTATTACCTATTTGAAAGATTCAAAATTTGTAATGTTTATTTTACAGTATCAACATGATTTTTTTTTAATTGGTATCTTAAATTTGATTACAAGTGGTACCTTAAAATTTTTTTTGATTTACTAAGATATCTCAAAATTTGTTTTATGAGAAAATTCAAAATTTTGTTTGAACAATAAAATCAAAACATTTTTGATGTGTATTGCCTATATGCAAGGGGAGCTTAACATTTCTTCTACATATAGATTCATGTTGAGTGTATCTTGTATTGAGGAGCTTGACAACTCTTCTTTATGTGATACACGTGTGTAGGGGGAGCTTCACATCTCCTCTTATGCATTACAGATTATGTGTTATGTGAATTAGGCTTGTCATCCCTTCTTCATGTAATGCATATATATAAGGAAGCTAACTTAGCGTCTTCCTCTTCATGAATGTATATCGCATATAACCTTTATTGATTTGTTTATGATTACCCCCTTTATTGATTCTATGTTTCGGACAAAAAGGGGGAGAAAAATTTGTTGATTTTGTTTTTACTTTAACCCCTTTGTTGATGATTGACAAAAAGGGGAGAAGTATTTTAGTATATATGCATGTTTTCCTTGCTTTATTCATAAAGGGGAGAAGTATTATGTTTATGCATATATGTTTTGTTTTGCAAGTAGGAGAAAAAGAATTTGATGTGTTTATGCTTGATTAGCATGTTTATCTCCTAGTATTTGCATACATTATTTTTGAGCTTTCATTGCATATTTATTGTTTATTTGGTATGCATGAGTTAAGGGGAGCTTCTTTGGAGCTTTACTTTAATCCATGCATATATAACTTCATGAGTTTTGTCATCATCAAAAAAGGGGAGATTGTTGGCCCAAAGGCCCATCACTCTAGTTTGATGATGATCAACTCATGTAGTTATAGTACTAATGATCTTGTGTTTATTTAGTCTCAGATTCATGATCAAGATATTAGTAGGTGTGTAGCTTCATCAAAGGATTTAAAGTCAAGTTTTGAGCTTACACGGTTTGATCCAACAAGCTAGTGATCGAGTTTGGATCGTATTTGGACTAAGTCAAGAAGATGAGAAGACTTCAAGTGAAGACTTCAAGAAGATGAAAACTTGTGTCTAGGTTTGTTTTATAAGATTTTGTTTTTAGATAAAATGTAAAGGATAGAATAGTTTGTGATTGCTCAGTATATCTATACAGACACTCTTGATATTTATATGTGTTTTTATATAAAGAGTTTTCTTTTTGAAAAATACCGGTTTGGTTTTTGGTATTCAAGTATCATGTTTAACCAAAACCATATTTAGATCTTATGTCAAAAACAAGATATTTCACCATATTTGTGTAGTGGATCATATCCATACACACTATGCTTTAAATGAGTTTAGAATATCTTGTTTTTGTATTTTGGAGAATTTTGAAAAAACAAGTTTTGGAAAATCAATTTTGAAAAATACCGTTTTTGTTTTAAGCCAAAATTTCTAAGTTACAAAAATAGTCCAAATTATTTGTAACATGCCTTGATTTTGTGCAAGCATGTTTGTTTATCAAAGAATATTGGTAAAACTATTTTTTTAGATTTTTAGTGATTTTATGGATTTTATTTGAGCCAAAATGACCAAGTTTTATTTCCCAGAAATTCCTGACCTGGCTTCAGCCGGTCGTTCGGGCCGGTTGACCGCGCGACGTGCACAGCGTGCATGCCAGTATCTGACTGGAGGGCGACGGTCGATCGTCCAGAGAACTTTACTCTCTAGAAATCCTCGATCGACCGGGACGATCGACCGGCAGAGAGTCTGCTCTCTGTTCCAGAGGTTCGTCAACCGGGCCGGTCGATCGCTGCCCCAACGGTCAGAATCTAACTGTTGGCGGTCGACTGGGCGGTGGACCGTCAGCTCTGTCTGGCCCATAACGGCTAGTTTTTGGAGCTCTATAAATTGGGCCATTTGGCGGCTGTTTTCTACAAGATTTTTTAGTGGGTTTTTGAGCCAGTTTTTCCTACTTCATTAAAAGAGTTTTCTCCACTAAATTGAGAGCTAATACTTCCAATCAAAAGGGAGTTTATCAAGAGTGTTTTAAAAGTGATTTTCTTGAGTTTTCCTCCACCACTTCCATCTTTTTTTTCTCACAAACACTTAAGCAACCCATTGACATACTCATCCTATAGGAGTATTCTTTGTGAGATTGTTTTTAGGTGATCAAGTTTTGTGATCACCAAAGACTTCATCTTTGTACTTTGAGGAGGGAGACGGTTGTGTTCGCGGTATTTTGGGTTCTAGTGAGAACTTAGTGTTTGAGGTGCGGCCTCGGCGAGCTTGTGGGCTTGCGGTGTGTACGGACTAGGGAGTCCGAGAGCATGTAAGTGTTGCGGTACCGAGTGATCCGGTGGGATCGATTATAGTGAAAATCCTTCAAGTGTGAAGGCGGGACGTAGAGCAAGGGTGCTCGAACTTTGAAACAATCTCTCGTGTTTGCGATTGCTCTCTCTCATTCTCCTACTTCATCTTGCATGCTATTATTGTCTTTATCTTTATATGCTTGATATTCATATTGTGCTTAATTGTTATATGCTTGGGTGTGTTTGCTAACACTAGTTTTCAACCAAGAGAGCCAACGCGGCACCTCAACTCTTATTTAGAGGAATCTTGAGGAGTTTGTCCAGAGCCCTTCACGGGGATTTCGGCTGCACTCTTGTGTTAAACTTGGTGTTTAGTGTAAGAAGTTTAGTTTAGGTCATAAAAGTTTTAATTCCGCATTTAGTGACCATTAGATTATCCATCACCTATTCACCCCCCTCTAGGTGATTTTACAGCGTCTTGGTCTGGTAATCTAACCCGTCATAGAGAATTTGGTACTACCGTCACTTCTATATTTTGTGGTGACGACACTAGGCTAACAAATCCTTAAACCTTTCGAAATATTTTCAGAGTGGTTCATTGTTTTCTTATCTATACTGCATAATGTTCTTCCTGATAAGGACAGTCTTATGGATGGGATAGAATTTCTTAAAATACCTTAACAAAGTTTCTCATGATGAAATAGAACTAACAGGTATGTTGTATAGCCACTTCTTGGCTATGTCCTTAAGTGGGAAGGGTATAAATCTTAGTCTAATAGCATCTTCTCCCAGTTGGAGAATCTCATCATCAAGTATACTTCTTCAAACTCCAAATGAAGAAGTATGCATCCTCAGATTCTAAGCCGTAGAACCTAGGGAAGGTGTTTCCATTAGATTCAGGTAATATAATGCACGAGGGATGTGAAGTACGAATTGGGTAAAACTTGTTCTGGAGTGAAATGTGATTGGCCATGATTGGATCTATCTCAGAAGGTGGTGTGTGTGCCAGTGGAGTGTTCCTAACTACTCTTGATGTAACTGGATCCCTGTACCACTATTGCATGCACAACACAAATAATGTTCACAACAAACAAACAGAAAAAGAAAAATAATAAATAATAACAAAGAAAAAATAATTACCGAGCCCATCTAGGATTCTTGGACCTAGATGACTCCTGACTGGGCGATTCTCGGGGAAGATTGTTATTTGAATCAGACCACAGCTAATCAGCCAGGTAGGGGCAAAATACCGTAGGAGGTATCTATGTGTGAGCAACGAGTCTTAATTACGCCAAACTACGATATCTTCGAGGCTTAACCATTTAATCCCCAACCTTAAACACTAATTTGACTGAAGTATGATTCAAAACAAGTTTCAACCACAGTTAATCTTCTATTGAGCCTGGGTGTCCCTAGAGCCAACGTCTATCAATTTTTAGATTAAGCTTGCGATTGCGAGTACTTGGAATGTTATTTTTGGGCTAAGGAAGGGTGATAAAATCCCCACCTTATCTTGCTCATTTGGGTGATACTCTTAAAGTCTATTGTTGGTCCCGAGATGATGCCAATTGTTGGATCTAAATTATATACATCAACACTCAAACAAAGATATTAGCGATATAAAAATAAGCACTTGCAATAAAAGGAAATTAAATCTCAGAAAGTAAAGCAAACGCAAGGACAAGAGATTTATCTTGGTTCAGTTCTCATGACCTACATCCAGTCCCCAGGCCACCCGCTTGAGTTTCCTTTATCCTTTGACTTTGTACACCCAAAATCAACACCTGAACACTACTTGACAAATTTCTTTTGCCAATGTGTATAACTCTTCTTACAACCAAGAAGACTACAACACCTTATATAAATTCTCTTCAACCTGAAGACGCTCTTGTACAATACTCCTCTTTGAGTGATTACAAACAATCCTATAAGCCTTGAATCTATATGTGATCGTGGACAAGAGCTCTTATAGGTGGACTTTCAGGATCTTCACAATAGAATAGGAATTGGTGAAGAAACAGAAAATGAAAATAATTTTTCAGAAAAATAGGATTTTGAATAGAGTTTTTAGGCTGAAAATTATTGATTTTAATTGGTGTTTTTAGCCTAGGACACAACCCTATTTATAGCTGAAATCTACGGTCAGTTAGGTGTTGGCCCAAGGTTACAATCACCCGTTTTTTAGTGTGTTTTGATGATTACAAACATATTAGTTATTTGTACTAATATTGTTTATTGTTTAAGTGTGTTTCAGGATTCTAACTCAATTAGAAGGATTATTCCCTAAAGGAAGGTGCTTTGGACTCAAGTCTACTCAATTTGGGCTCAAGAATCAAGTTTTGAAGATCATATGGTGAAAGCCCTCTTGAAGAACTTGAAGTCTTTAGAATCATTGTAAGAATAGAATGTTAAAGTTTGAGTGTTGGATATTGGCTCTAGGATACACATGCACAATTTGTTTTGTTAAAATGTGAGTCTTGTATTTAAGTTTTCATGTTTTAAATTTGGTTTCATGCCTTAGTAGATATTTACATGACCCTAAGTTTTACAAAAATAAATATCATGTTTAGATCATGTTTATAAACTCCTACTAGCATGTTACTTAAGTTTGTTCAAACCCAAAACTATTTTACAGTATTTTTCTAAGTCAAAAAAAATACTATTTTTTTCCTGTTTCAGGCTGACCGGCCGACCGGCCCGGTCGACCGGCGCCAGTGCCAGGACGTGCACATTTGTGCACGTCTGTCGGTCGACCGCCCCGGTCGACCGACTGTGAGCAGTTGCTCTCGGGTTTTCTGGGTCGACCGGCCGGTCGACCTCCAGAAGACCCGAGCCAACGGCTCTTTGACCAGCTGAGCTGGCGGTCGACCGGCCCGGTCGACCGCCAAGCCTGCACATGCCCAACGGCTCTTTCCTCTTTTGTGCAATTCTGAAATCTGTTTTTCAGATTGCTTTTTGGCAGACTTTTTCAGGGTTTTTCAGTTCTTTTTCAGAGCAAATAAGCTCTAAATAAATTGTTTTAAACTTATTTTTCTCCCTATAAATAGAGGAGAAGACTCTCTTGCAAAATACCAAAAAAATCCTCAAGTTTTCAAAGTTTTCAAAAGAGAAAAAAAAGTGTTTAAGCTCTCCATTTCCAATTCTTTCTTGAGCTAGTTTTCAGTTGTGTTCTCTTGCAAAATCATCTCTACAACTGAGTTTTTCTCACTACACTTCATAGAGCCAAAAATCCCTAACTCATTCTATAGTGAAGTTGTAAAAAGAGTGAGAGTGTTGTAAAAGAGTTTGGTGATCTTGTTGTGATCACTCTTGTTCTTGTGATCTTCTTGTTCTTGTGGAGACACCTCTTCGGTAGAGGTTATTGTACTTGGTGGAGCTCGGTGCTCGGGTCTTCGGTAGACCGTTGTAATCGTCCTCGGTGGATAGTGGAAACCCTTCACGGAGGTGAAGGCGGGGAGTAGAGCGGTGGCTCGAACCTCGAAACAAACATCTTGTGTTTGCGATTGCCTTGTGTTCATTTTTGCTTTAAATTTCTCTTGCACTCTATTGCTTTTAATTACTTGCTTGAGATCTAGTTTTATTTCCTTGTGCTATTGCTTGTGATACTTGTGATATATCTTGTGTGCATTTCATCATTGCATATTATTCATTACTTGTTCGATCATTCTCATACAACAAGGTTGCATTGCGCACCTCTAACCCATTCAAGGGGAATTGGGAGGAAGGAGTTCAGAACCTCTCACGGGTATTCGGCTCTTAGTCTTGTTTTGAGAGATCGTTGCATCATTCATCCATCTTAGTTTAAAGATTGTTAGATTAGCAATAACACCTATTCACCCCCCCCCCCAGGTGTTTTTCAATTGGTATCAGAGCTTGGACTCTAAGATTTGGCTTAACAACCTTAGAGAGATCCTAATTTTTGCTAATCATTTCATTCATATTCACTTAGTAAAAATGGCCGATGGAATTAAAACCCTCCTAAGTTTGATGGACTTAATGATTAGACTAAGAAGGTGTACTTATTATGTGTATAAGAATGTATTTGATGTACCCTTTCTTGTCTCCGCTATAGCATAGGGCTATACCGAGTCGATTCTCAGGGAGAGCTCGCGATGGAAGCTTTACGTGTGGTAGTGAAGTGAACAAACGAGTATTCTTCTCTTGCTTATAAACTTAGTGAATCAAATGCAAAAGAAACTAAAAGAAAGGATGGCTATGTTCATGGTGGAAATCGTTGGAAAAGAAATCAAGAAGTGGATGTGGTATTCACAAGAAAAAGAAAGAAAACTTAAAGAAAGCAATCCATGACTAGCTTACCTTGCTAGCTTGCCAAGACTTACTAGACTCCTTGATAGCGAATGCTTGCCTAATGTTATCACTCCATTAGCGTAGGATTCGTCTCGCGTGTTGACCTAATTACTTTCTCACTTTGAAGACGGTGGTTTAACCATCGGAGAAGAGAAGATCATACAACTTGCAAGATGAACAAAGGCAATCACCCATGAGTTAGTGAATATGACAAGGCTAGGGATTAGCTAGTACATGGAGAAGAAATTAGCTACAAGCCATTAAAGAACTAAAACAAAGCTTGAAGTAAATTGTAAGAATTAAAGAAAGCAATAAAGAAAGCATGTAAAGAAAACACATAAACTAGAACCAAGCTTCAAGTAGAGGAAGGAGGATGGATCAATCCTTGTTGCTTCAAGTGTCACTCTTGATTACACAAGCTCTCTCCCTCACAATCACTCTCTTTTACATTGAATTCTATGGAAGAAGAAGAGGGATCTAAAGAACAAAACCTAAAGAGAAAAATACATGAAATTACAATACTAAACTAATCTCCTCTCTTCTCCATTCAGTCTTTGTACGCAGGTCAAGTGCAGATATTTATAGCATTCAGAGAGAAGGCTCCAGAAGACGAGACAGCTGGCAAAATCTGGCGCCCAACGGCCCAGATTTTGCGGCGGAAGCGCGGCAAATCTCGGCAGTTTTGTGGCCGTTGGCCAACAACTTTCTGTTGTGAGTTTGTTACGAAGTTGTTAGCCACGTGGTATATCTGGAATCTTCGTTTGTTGCGCGGATTTCTCTAGATCTGGGATTTGAATTTGGCTTTATCTTTAATCTTGATTAATCACTTAATTATGGTTAATTAAGTGATTATTTGGATATCTCTCCTTTAAGTGTGTACCTGCAAATATATAGAGAAGAGGATTAAAATCATATATTTATTTGTAATATGCATGGGAATAATGAGGTAAAATATGCAATATTGGATCACAATCACACCCCCACACTTATTCTTTTGCTCGTCCCGAGCAAACAAAGAAAAAGAAAATCTATACTACCAGTTTATTACACCACTTTCGCAGGTGACGCGATTGCACTGAGCATGTGCAACAAGCCGTTAAACCTCTAAGTTACCCTAGAGGAGGAGTGTTGTCTCCTGAGGGTTTTCAGCGGATTACACCCACAAAATCCTTAAAGAAAGAAACAAATGTTAGTATTTTGAAAATTCATTTTGAAAGAGAGACATGTTTTCGAATTTTTTTGCAAAAATATAAGTGATCCTAGGTCATAAGTCCACCTATAATCATTCTTCCTTAAACTTAGTCTCCATGCAAGATCTTGTTTTTAATTAAGGTAAGAATTCAAAATTGGATTGAATACTTTATCTTTCATAAAACCTAGATAGTATGCACACCGTGTAAGTGAAGATTTCTGGGATTTCAACTCCAACCATCAAGCTATTTATTTATTATATACTTTTTTCTTTTTCTTTTTCTTCCCTTAGTTTAGGCTTTCTAGTCTACCCTTGTAACGAGCCTTTAACCGATGACTCCCAAACCAGACGGTCTTAGGCACCAGATGAGAAACATCCCTCGGGTTTAAGGTCTCGAGTAAAAAAGGCCACAAAACTAAGGGGATTATTTATAATCACCGTTAGGCGTGAATAATCATGCTTCTTGAGGCACAATTATCCAGCTTAATAAGTGAGATCACCGTTAGGTGTGAGTAACCATGCTTCTTGAGGCATAGTTATCCAGCTTAATAAGTGATCTTTTATTTATATTTTTTTTTTCTTTTTCTTTTTTTTTTATTTATATGGCATTTTTGGTCTTTGTCTCCATCCCAAGAAATGTGTAAGTGTAAAGTGCATATTATCTAAGGCAAAAAATTCAAGATAAGATATCTCACCAATTTTACTTACTTAGCCTATAATTTTAAACAAGATCTATTTCTTCAACTATGTTTAAGATGTCATAATTAAGGCTTTCTTAATTTCTAAGATACATCTTATTTTCTTAAAAATAGATCAAAACTTTGTTTCTTATTTCAAAAGTTTTTATTTTTTATTTTTTTTATTTTTATAAATTTTCTAAAAGAAATGTAAAAGAAAGAAATTCTAAAAACTCTAAAAGAAGTGTAAAAGAAAGAAATTCTAAAACTCTAAAAGAAGTGTAAAAGAAAGAAATTCTAAAAACTCTAAGTTAGTAAACCTCCCCCCACACTTATTTCATGCATTGTCCTCAATGCATCATGATATATGTATGCATGAAACAAAAATGAAGAGGAAGGAAAAAATTACCGTAAGGTGGTGGTTCCGGTGGTGGTCGGATTGGTCCACGAAACATGGCCCAATCATCTTTTCTTTGGTTTTCAGAACCCACCAGAAATTTCAATAATATGACCCACAAAAATGATGTGTGCATTTAAGATTATTATGTACATTCCCCCATCTAATTTCCAAATTTTTAAAATAATTTCTGAGTTAAATTTATCAACTACCTTGTCCCAGAATGGAATATGGAATGATAGAACGGTTGACTTGGACTCGGAAAGGAACACCGACTCAGGGAAGTGAATGAAGTCAAGTAAAGGTTTCAGGAGTCGGAATGGATTCAAGAACTGGGTCCAAGTCAAGAAAATGAAGCTCAAGTCCACATTCAGTTTCCCATGATGGAATGTGACTATCTAAGATGAGTGATTCAAGTTCAGGAAGGATGGGAATCAATACTGACTCTAGAAGGTTACTCAAATTGGGTAATATAACCGGAGTCAATAATGATTCAGGGATTTGAACTAGATCACAGATGTGCAAATCTAGGTCACATATCTCATTTAGTTCAATTCCACAAAATGGAGAACTTGCCAAAATGTCAATTGAATCTTCAGAAGTGTAGAATTGGGCAAGTTCGACATGATCCTTAAAGATGGGTGATTCAACTTCATTGTGAATTAGGCAAGGATCCAAGGTTGACTCCGGGAAAGATTGATGTGAGGTAGAGATACCGGAGTCATTATCGAATCAGAAAAGAGGATTGAATCACTAAGTTGGAGTTCAAGATCACATTCCTTATGTAATTCAATTTCAGAAAAATGTGAACTTGCCAATTTATCAATGGGATTTTCAGAAGTATGGAATTGGCCAAGTTCAATGTGATCATCATAAAATATTGGTGATTCAATTTCACAATGGATAGGTACTGGATTCAATTCTGACTTTGGAAATGGATTGAAATCAGGTAAGGATATGGAAGTCATGATTGAATCAGGAAGTAGAGTTGAATCATCTGGTGAAAGTTCAGGATCATAATCATGTTCAAGTTCAATTTCAGGGAAAGGAAAACTTGCCAAAATGTTAATTGGATCTGAAGTTTGGACAAGTTCATTTGTAGGAGATGAAAACTTGCCAAAATGTCAATGGGATTTGACGTTTGGACAAGTTCAATTTAGGAAATGAAAACTTGCCAAAATGGAATCTGAAGTTTGGACAAGTTCAGGTGGTTGTGCTGAAATTGAATCTTGATTTTCAAAACAACATGATTCTTTGGCTCGGACAGAATGGTTAGTAACATTAGAAGAATGAGAATGAAGAGTTTGAATCATCAACTCTACGTCACGATTACGAGTATTTCGAGTCTGAGCCAAGAATTCAAGCATCTTTTCACAATTCATTGTTCATCATTTTGTTGAAAAGATGAAGTGTTGTCTTGGAATTGGTGATGAAATTGTGAGTCAAAAATGTGTGGTGATGGAAAAGTGGACTCACACAAGAAATCATTACTCGTTTCCATGACAAATGGTTGTTCATTATGAAGAGATGGAACTGAGTAAGATTCTTGAAAATACTGTGGAATTGGAGAGGAAAATGGTTCTGGAAGTGTCTGCTCAGCTCTCTGTAAATTGGCTTCTAAACTCCTTAGTAACTCAGATTTTTCTTCAACTGGTTCAGAAAAAGGATATGAAGCGGGATCGGGAAATGAATCTTGTGAATATTGTGGACTTGGTGAAAATGGTGGACAAGGAGGTTGATAATTAAACTCGGGGGACTGGAATCCCCATGACTCGATGAAGAGTTGAAATTATTTTGGACATTATAATTGTTAGATGGGGGTATGGGTCATATTGATTCGGATAAGGCCAACCCGGTGTATTTGGTTGGTGCATATTGTAAAACACCGGTTGGAATTATCCGAATAAGGAGATGGTGTGAAATATGGATTATTATTGAAAGAATTGTTGAAGGCCATATCACACAATCACAAACAAAAACAAAACAAACAAACAAACAGAAAGAAAAAATTCTAACCTAAGTTAGGGTAGACTTAGGACCTAGACGACTCCTAACTGATAGACTGTCCACGGGAGGTTTAGTGTAGACTCTAACCACAAGCTAATCAGCCAGGAAGGGTAAGGTTGGTGGGAGGTTTTCCGTCAGAGAAGTTCCTTAATTAAGTAACCAGCAACCTTCGGGCTTTCGGCCCTCAACCCCTTTCCTAGACACTGATTTTGCAAGAGTTAAATTCCAACACTTTTCCCCCTTAGGATAATCTCCTAAATGAGTCCGAGATGTCCCTAGGGCCAACGTCTATTTTTTTTTTTATTAAATTAGGCTTGGGTTAGTGAGTGCTTGGGAAAATGATTTTCGGGCTAAGGAAAGGGTAATGAACTCCCCCACCTTATCTTATTTACGGGTATGCCCTTAAAATTGAATTGTGCAAGTGTACAAGAAAATATAACAAGGATCACTCAAAGCATGAAAATCAAGCAAGAGATGATTTCTAGTCTATATGCAATGCGAAACGTACCTTGCCTCCAGCACTCTTCAACAGTAAAAGTAAAGAATTGAAAGACACGTGCGTAGAATGCAAATGTCTAAACAATTTTTAACAATTTCAACCAACTTTTTACTGTTTTTTTAATTAAGCAGGTATATGGTGCAGAATACAGAAAGTTAAGTATTGCAGAAGCTGTATCTTGCAGAGCTGAATACCCTGCAGAAAATTAATCAGTAGTGATCTCCTCTTTGCGGCGTTCCCACGGCAAATGCCGCGGATCCGCGGCAATTTGGAGGGATCCTGGGCTCTGCTTTCTTGAGCAGAGGCCCAGGTCCACTTATATGTTTCTGCACTGAAGATTTTCCTATTTCTTGAACCTGTAACCTGCAACAGAGAAGAAATCGTTTAGTACTTCACTTTAACCTAAAAAATACGTTGCTCTCCCCCGACAACGGCGCCATTTTGATTAGACTAGAAGGTGTACTTATTATGTGTATAAGAATGTATTTGATGTACCCTTTCTTATCTCCGCTATAGCATAGGGCTATACCGAGTCGATTCTCAGGGAGAGCTCGCGATGGAAGCTTTACGTGTGGTAGTGAAGTGAACAAACGAGTATTCTTCTCTTGCTTATAAACTTAGTGAATCAAATGCAAAAGAAACTAAAAGAAAGGATGGCTATGTTCATGGTGGAAATCGTTGGAAAAGAAATCAAGAAGTGGATGTGGTATTCACAAGAAAAAGAAAGAAAACTTAAAGAAAGCAATCCATGACTAGCTTACCTTGCTAGCTTGCCAAGACTTACTAGACTCCTTGATAGCGAATGCTTGCCTAATGTTGTCACTCCATTAGCGTAGGATTCGTCTCGCGTGTTGACCTAATTACTTTCTCACTTTGAAGACGGTGGTTTAACCATCGGAGAAGAGAAGATCATACAACTTGCAAGATGAACAAAGGCAATCACCCATGAGTTAGTGAATATGATAAGGCTAGGGATTAGCTAGTACATGGAGAAGAAATTAGCTACAAGCCATTAAAGAACTAAAACAAAGCTTGAAGTAAATTGCAAGAATTAAAGAAAGCAATAAAGAAAGCATGTAAAGAAAACACATAAACTAGAACCAAGCTTCAAGTAGAGGAAGGAGGATGGATCAATCCTTGTTGCTTCAAGTGTCACTCTTGATTACACAAGCTCTCTCCCTCACAATCACTCTCTTTTACATTGAATTCTATGGAAGAAGAAAGGGATCTAAAGACAAAACCTAAAGAGAAAAATACATGAAAATTACAATACTAAACTAATCTCCTCTCTTCTCCATTCAGTCTTTGTACGCAGGTCAAGTGCAGATATTTATAGCATTCAGAGAGAAGGCTCCAGAAGACGAGACAGCTGGCAAAATCTGGCGCCCAACGCCCAGATTTTGCGGCGGAAGCGCGGCAAATCTCGGCAGTTCTGTGGCCGTTGGCCAACAACTTTCTGTTGTGAGTTTGTTACGAAGTTGTTAGCCACGTGGTATATCTGGAATCTTCGTTTGTTGCGCGGATTTCTCTAGATCTGGGATTTGAATTTGGCTTTATCTTTAATCTTGATTAATCACTTAATTATGGTTAATTAAGTGATTATTTTGATATCTCTCCTTTAAGTGTGTACCTGCAATATATAGAGAAGAGGATTAAAAATCATATATTTATTTGTAATATGCATGGGAATAATGAGGTAAAATATGCAATATTGGATCACAATCACTTAACTTTCCCATATGGAAGGTTAAGATGACAGTTTTCTTGCAATCTCTAGGTAGTTCGAGTTGCAAGGCCGTGACCAAACCTTTAGTGCACCCCCCGGTGATGAATCCACTTGGTCCGAAATAGAGACCAAAGAATTTGATACCAATGCTAGGGCTCACTATGCACTACTTTCAAGCCCTTAATGATGATGTCATAGCTAGAGTTATTCATTGCAAGTCCGCATATGAAATTTGGACACATTTGCTAGTTACACATGAAGGGACCTCACAAGTGAAGAAGGGCTAAGATTGACCTTCTTCGGTCCCAATATGAGAATTTTTGCATGCAAGAAAATGAAGCCATAGATGATATGGTTACAGATTTACAAAGATTACTAATGGACTTTCTTCTCTAGGTGATGCTATTGATAATGATCAAAGAGTTAGAAGATCATTCGGGTTCTTCCTCCTTCATGGGAAGTAAAAGCAACAACCTTGAAGGAACTCATGACAAGGAAGAGATGGAATTGAATGGTCTCATTGGGAACCTCAAAACCCATGAGATGGAGTGGAAAGTGAGAGAGGACATGGCTTCCTTCCAAGAAGAAGACAATAGCCTTCAAAAGTCAATCCACACACTCCGACGAAGACGATGAAGAAGAAGATGACGAAGAGCTCTCACTTCTGTGAAGAACGTTCGAGGATGTACAACAAGGCTAATTTCAAGGAAGGAAGAGATTGCAAGGAGGCAAAGAAGAAAGAAAGATCATTTGCTTTAATGCCAAAGACCGGGACACATAGTGGCGGAGTGTCTAGATAAAGTGAAGCCCTCCACCTCAGAAGCCTCACAAGAAGAAGGCATGAAAGCTACTTGGGATTCCGAGAGCGAATCCGAGGAGGAGATTGATACCGCCAACATGTGCTTCATGGCTAATGAAAAGCACAAGCAAGGTAACCCTTCCACTTCTCCTAATGATGAACTTTCCATGGATGAATTAGGAGAAGCTTTTGTAGAATTATCACATAACTATGATTTTCTTAAGAAAAAGTATTTAAAAATGAAAAAGAAAAATGAATCTCTTAATCATCAAGTTTTTACTCTTTCTAAAGAAAAGGGATGAATTACTTTCCACTCTTGTTTCCACTCAAAAAGATTTTGATAAGTATAAGATTTCTTGTAAAGGCAAGTCTCCACAATTGATTCTAATGAGATTACCATGCTTAAAGAAAGAATAAACTCATTGGAATTGTTTTAAAAATTGTGAGTTTGATAAGAAGAAGATAGAGGCCATGTTTCCTAAGAAATAAGCCCCTAAGAAAAATGTTCACCATGCTCATGCTCATGTTCATACCACACAACCTTTACATCGTGGCAAACCCCCAAAGCATGCTCACACTTCACACACACATAATGCATTCATGTATGGAAGAGTGTTCTCATGTTCACATTGTGGGCGGAAAGGACACTTAGCCAATTTTTTCTATGATAGACTAGTGCATCTTATCATAATGTTTGGGTTCGCAACACTAACTTTCAAGGACCCAAGAAAATTTGGGTACCAAAGTCAACTATTTTGCTAAATGATGTAGGTACCATCCAAGGCCCAAAGACGTAGAGGATTGTGGCATCTTGATAGTGGTTGCTCAAGGCACATGACTTGGACATCAACAACTTTGCAACCCTATCAAGATACCATGAAGGTGGCACCGTCACCTTCGGAGATGATGCCAAGGGTAAAATCATCGGTATTGGTAATGTAAAACTCGGCACATCCCCTTTAATTGAGAATGTTGTTTTAGTTGATGGCCTCAGCATAACCTCTTGAGTGTTAGTCAACTTTGTGATAAAGGTTTTGATGTAGTTTTTAATAATATAGCTTGTAAAGTAATTGATAGAATTTCTAATACTTGTGTGTTTTTTCCGGTTTTCGTGAAAGCAATGTTTATATGATAGATATGTCTAATATGTCTTGTAATATTACTTGTTTAAAAGCCCTCGATGACGACTCTTGGTTGTGCATAGAAGATTAGGGCATATTTCTTTTGACCATATTTCTAAGTTAAACACAAAGGAAATGGTGAAAGGTATTCCTTGTTTGAGTTTTGAAAAGGACCGAGTTTGTGACGCATGTCAATTTGGGAACAAACTAAGTCTTCTTTCAAGTCAATTAAGGATATCATGACATCACGTCCTTTGGAGCTAATTCATATGGATCTTTTTTTGCCCTACACAAACCAAAAGTCTAAGTGGGAATAGATTTGCTTTTGTTTTGGTTGATGACTTTTCAAGATTTACTTGGGTTTTCTTTCTTGAACACAAAAATCAAGCACTTTCATATTTCCAACTTTTAAGAAAAGAGTTGAAAAACAAAAGGATGTTTCAATTTTAAGAATAAGAAGTGATAGAGGAGGTGAGTTCATTAACCTACCCTTTACCACTTTTTGTGAAGAACATGAATTAAGCATGAACTTTCTTGTCCTAGAACTCCACAACAAAATGGAGTAGTTGAACGGAAAAATCGAACTTTACAAGAGATGGCTAGGTCAATGCTAAGTGAATATGGTCTACCACATTATTTGTGGGCCGAGGGCCGTAAATACATCATGCTATATATCAAATCGTGTTTTCTTGTGTAAAAATACTTCAAGACTTCTTTTGAAATGTACTTTTCTAGAAAACCAAATGTTTCATATTTCAAAGTTTTTGGATGCAAATGTTTTGTTTTAAATACAAAAGATAATTTAGGAAAATTTGATGCTAAAGCTTATGAGGCAATTTTTGTTGGGTATTCTAATACAAGTAAGGCTTATAGAAATCTTCAATAAATCATCTTTGACTATTGAGGAATCTATACATGTTAAGTTTGAAGAATCTAACTTGTTTGTTAAGAATGTTGTAGAAATAGATGCTTTGGATGAAGGCTTGGAGAAAGTGACCTTGGAGGATACTACTACTATGGGAGACAAGCCAAGGATGATGAAGTGAAGCTAAAGTAGAAGAGGCTCAAGGAAATGAAAATCAAACAAATGAAGTGGAGCCTACTCAACAACTTCTAAAGGGTTGGAGATACAATCCTCATCATCCCAAGGACCTCGTCATAGGTGAAGTATCAAAAGGGGTAACCACTCGCTCTAAACTTCATGATTATTGTGGACATTATGCATTTATTTCTCATGTTGAACCCAAGAACGTCCTCGAAGCGAGGCCGATTCATATTGGTTGCTAGCCATGCAAGAGGAACTCAATCAATTTGAGCGCAACAAGTTTGGCACCTTGTTCCTAGGCCCCACGATAGACCAACAATTGGTACTAAGTGGATCTTTAAGAACAAGTTGGATGAATCGGGTAAACGTTGTTAGGAATAAAGCTAGGTTAGTTGCCCAAGGTTACACTCAAATCGAAGGAATCGATTTTGAAGAAACCTTTGCACCCGTAGCACGGCTTGAAGCCATACGGATGACACTAGCATTTGCCTCATATAAGATTTTTAAATTGTTTCAAATGGATGTTAAAAGTGCTTTTCTAAATGGTTTTATTGAAGAGGAGGTGTATGTTGAACAACCCCCCGGGTTGTTGATCCTACACATCCGGATGTTGTATTTAAATTAGATAAAGCTCTTTATGGTTTAAAACAAGCCCCTAGGGCTTGGTATGAAAGACTTTCTTCATTTTTAATTTCAAATGGTTTTAAGAAAGGTAAAATTGACACAACTTTGTTTACAAAACATGTAGAAAAAGACATTCTTATTGTGCAAATTTATGTTGATGACATTATTTTTGGTTCTACTAATGAATCTCTTTGCCAAGCTTTTGAATCATGCATGAAGGATGAATTTGAAATGTCTATGATGGGGGAGCTCAACTATTTCCTTGGACTCCAAATCAAGCCAAGGACGGATGGGATCTTCATCAATCAAGCCAAGTACACAAAGGAACTCATCAAAAGGTTCGGGCTTAAGGATCTAAAGTAAGCAAAACTCCCATGGCAACAACTACTAAGCTTGACAAGGATGAACAAGGTAAAAGTGTAGACATTAAAGTTTATCGTAGCATGATAGGTAGTTTATTGTATTTGACGGCTAGTAGGCCGGATATCATGTTTTCCGTTTGTCTTTGTGCACGTTTTCAATCTTGTCCTAAAGAGTCTCACATAATTGCGGTTAAACGCATAATTAGATACCTTAAGGGCACTATTGAAATGGGTTTGTGGTATCCGAAAACCGGCCAATTTTCAATGACGAGTTTTCGGATGCCGACTATGCGGGTTGTAGGGTAGATGGAAGAGCACAAGTGGAACATATCAATTCTTAGGTAATGTCTTGTATCTTGGTCTTCCAAAAAGCAAAATCCGGTAGCCCTTTCAACCGCCGAGGCGGAGTATGTTGCGGCCGGAGCATGTTGTGCACAAGTTCTTTGGATGAAACATACTCTCCTCGACTATGATTTACACTTTGATCAAGTTATAATATTTTGTGATAATACTAGTACTATTCACATGACAAAGAATGCAAATCAACATAGTAAAACCAAACACATTGACATTAGGTATCACTTTCTTAGAGATCATTATGAGAAAGGTGATATGATATTGATTATGTTTCTACCGATTTTCAACTTGCCGAATTTTTTACTAAACCTCTAGATTATGCTAGATTTTCATTTATTTGTGGTGAGTTGAATGTTTGCATTATGAATTCTTAAAGAAAAATTTCTTTTATTTTGTTTGTTTAACCCTTTTTGATGTATGACCAAAAGGGGAGAAAAAGTATGAGTTTGTTTGTTGTTTTGTTTGTTTATTGTGTATTTTTTGATGCATTTGAGTTTTTGATAAAACTATGTGTTTTGCATTTGAGTTTTTGACAAACTATGTGTTTTCAATGCCTTATGTGTTTTCAATGGCTTATGTATTTAGCTCTTCATTGACATTTTTGATACATAGCATTATTTGAGGGGGCTTTCCAAGCTCTTCTTCCATTTTTGTTTAAAATAACGTATATGTTTTGTCATCATCAAAAAGGGGGAGATTGTTGGCCCAAGGTTACATCACCCGTTTTTAGTGTGTTTTTGATGATTACAAAACATATTAGTTATTTGTACTAATTTGTTTATTGTTTAGTGTGTTTCAGGATTCTAACTCAACTAGAAGGATTCTTCCCTAAAGGAAGGTGCTTTGGACTCAGTCTACTCAATTTGGGCTCAAGAATCAAGTTTTGAAGATCATATGGTGAAAGCCCTCTTGAAGAACTTGAAGTCTTTAGAATCATTGTAAGAATAGAATGTTAAAGTTTGAGTGTTGGATATTGGCTCTAGGATACACATACACAATTTGGTTTTGTTAAAATGTGAGTCTTGTATTTAAGTTTTCATGTTTTAAATTTGGTTTCATGCCTTAGTAGATATTTACATGACCCTAAGTTTTACAAAAATAAATATCATGTTTAGATCATGTTTATAAACTCCTACTAGCATGTTACTTAAGTTTGTTCAAACCTAAAACTATTTTACAGTATTTTTCTAAGTCAAAACAAATACTGTTTTTTTCCTGTTTCAGGCTGACCGGCCGACCGGCCCGGTCGACCGGCGCCAGTGCCAGGACATGTACATTTGTGCACGTCTGTCGGTCGACCGCCCCGTTGACCGACTGTGAGCAGTTGCTCTCGGGTTTTCTGGGTCGACCGGCCGGTCGACCGCCAGAAGACCCGAGCCAACGGCTCTTTGACCAGCTGAGCTGGCGGTCGACCGGCCCGGTCGACCGCCAAGCCTGCACATGCCCAACGGCTCTTTCTCTTTTGTACAATTCTGAAATCTGTTTTTTCAGATTGCTTTTTGGCAGACTTTTTCAGTGTTTTCTAGTTCTTTTTCAGAGCAAATAATCTCTAAATAAATTGTTTTAAATCTATTTTTCTCCCTATAAATAGAGGAGAAGACTCTCTTGCAAAATACCAAGAAAAATCCTCAAGTTTTCAAAGTTTTCAAAAGAGAAAAGAAAGTGTTTAAGCTCTCCATTTCAAATTCTTTCTTGAGCTAGTTTTCAGTTGTGTTCCCTTGCAAAAATCATATCTACAACTGAGTTTTTCTCACTACACTTCATAGAGCCAAAATCCCTAACTCATTCTATAGTGAAGTTGTAAAAAGAGTGAGAGTGTTGTAAAAGAGTTTGGTGATCTTGTTGTGATCACTCTTGTTCTTGTGATCTTCTTGTTCATGTGGAGACACCTCTTCGGTAGAGGTTATTGTACTTGGTGGAGCTCGGTGCTCGGGTCTTCGGTAGACCGTTGTAATCATCCTCGGTGGATAGTGGAAACCCTTCACGGAGGTGAAGGCGGGGAGTAGAGCGGTGGCTCGAACCTCGAAACAAACATCTTGTGTTTGCAATTGCCTTGTGTTCATTTTTGCTTTAAATTTCTCTTGCACTCTATTGCTTTCAATTACTTGCTTGAGATCTAGTTTTATTTCCTTGTGCTATTGCTTGTGATACTTGTGATATATCTTGTGTGCATTTCATCATTGCATATTATTCATTACTTGTTCGATCAATTCTCATACAACAAGGTTGCATTGCGCACCTCTAACCCATTCAAGGGGAATTGGGAGGAAGGAGTTCAGAACCTCTCACGGGGTATTCGGCTCTTAGTCTTGTTTTGAGAGATCGTTGCATCATTCATCCATCTTAGTTTAAAAGATTGTTAGATTAGCAATAACACCTATTCACCCCCCCCCCCCTCTAGGTGTTTTTTCATTAGGGTAGTTATCAGGAAAAAATTGAATATAGAAACATTGGATAAAACACTAGAAAATAGAAACTGTCCAACAGTCAGAAACTGCCATTAGTCAACTAAGGGTGGGGGGTTAGTCGACTAGGGTAGGTAATTTACACTGGTTAGTTGACTATAAAATGGGCCAAGTCAACTAGGTCAAGATTGAAACGCAGGACAAGTTTCTAGAAACTGAAACTAGTCGACCAGAACAATATGATTAGTCGACTAGGTCATGTATTAGTTAACTATAATCTCTGTTAAGTCGATTAATAATGCATATAGATAAAAAATAGAGAGTTGGTATCATTTCAGGACAAATGTTAGTCGACTATAGAATTGTCAAGTCGACTATACTATGTATAAGTCGACTAAAGTCGACTAATAAGGTTATAATGTGTGTGTGTGTGTTTCAAGACTTTTAACATACTAATAAACATTACAAAACACATCCATAGCTACTCTCTTTGGGAAGTCTTGATCATGTAGAACTCTTGAATAGGCTTGTAGATAGAGCTCCATTGAATTGGCTTCACAAATATATCAACAAAAGCAAGTTCCAACATTCTCCCCCTTTTTTGATGATGACACTTTATGTGCATGAATACTCCCCCTACAGAGAATATGTTAAATGTTCTCCCCCTGTTGAAAATATGTTATATGTTCTCCCCCTGCAAAAAATAGTTTTATAACAGATATAGAAAAACATGTTTTCTCTCCCTACAAAAAAAATATATTATAACAAATATATATAATAAATGTTCTGAAAATATTTTTCTCATCAAATTTCTTATATAGTATCTGAAAGATAAACATTAGAATGGTACCAAATATTATAAGATTAAAGCATTAACATTTAGGAGTCCAAAACCAATTTGAATTTGGTTTTCATCTGTTAGTATACACATAATTGCATGAATTCATATATCATGTATGTAAGATACAATATAAGTGTTTTTTATCAACAATGCTTAAGTTTTTAGGAATCCATATGAACTTGTTTTTAATTTTTTTTGGAATAGTATCTGTATTTCTTTTCACAAAAGAATTATATGGATTACTAACATATATAGAATTTTCAAAAAATCCAAGACCATAATGATTATGTGACATCTTTTAATATGATAACAAATCATTCTACTTTTCTTTTCCTTGATTAAATTTAGTCACATTTTTTAAAATCTCTTCATACTTCATTTTGAAAATTGATATGTCTTTATCTAAAACAGAATTTTTTTCATTTAGAGACATAATTTCTCTTTTCAATAAAACATTATATTATAATAAATTCTCATTATCTTTTTTTAATGATGATATCACTTTTTCAAAATCATCTTTTGAGAATTTATAGAAGAAATTTGAGAAGCATAACAAGAATTTTCTTTGAAAAGTTTTTCATTTTTCTTTGTCAAAACTTTATTCTTTATCTTTTCATTATTAAGATCATTGTATAATTCTTGAAATGCATTCAAGAGTTCAAAAATTATACCTCATCTTCTTCTAGAGTCCTGTAACAGATGTTAGCATGTTCAGTGGCTTCGTCTTCGTCAGAGGAAGAGAAATCACTATTTTCCCATGATGCTTGGTAGTCTTTCTTCTTTCTAAACTTTTTGCTCTTGAATTTATTGTTATTTTTTAGTAATGGGCAATCCTTTTTCATATGGCCTGTTTTATTACAATTAAAACATTGAAACTTACCTTTCTTCAAGAACTTTCTGAATTTTCTTGAAAGCATTGCCATCTCCTCTTCATCGTCATCTGAATTGTCCGTGTCTGAGGATACATGGAAGACAAGTTCTTTCTTCTTTGAGATCGATTGTTGTTCATCCTTCTTTCTGTCTTCGAGTTGCACTTCATATGCCATTAGATTACCAATAAGGTTTTCTAATAACATTGTTGAGATATCATTCACTTCTTCGATTGCAGTTGTCTTCTTCTACCAATTTGGTGTGTGTGCACGAAGGATCTTGCGAACTTTTTTGACTGGGTGTATTCCTTTCCAAGGGATGCTAAGGATTTGTTATGTCAATGAGCCTGTAACTATTTCTGAGATGGTTTCATTCTCCTTCATTTTGAAAGTTTCAAACCTGTGAACAAGAATAGAAATTTTAGATTCCTTAACCTTATTTGTGCCTTCATGTGTTACCTGTAGAGTGTGCCATATTTAATTTACAGAAGTGGCTGTTTGACACACGATTGAATTTTTCTTTGGTTAAGGCACAGAATAAAGCATTCATCGCTTTGGCATCAAGGTTTGTATTCTTCTTTTGATCATCACTCCAAGCAGTGTAGTTGGTTGTTGGTTTGGTGTACGCTGCTTCTACTATGTTCCATAGTTCGTAGTTGATCGATTGTAAGTAGATCTTCATTCTACACTTTCAGTAGTTATAGTTCGGTCCATCGAATAGCGGTGGACGTTGTGTAGAATGTCCTTCTTTGAATTATGATGAAGGAAACTCCATTGCCATCCTATATATTGTTGACTGACTACACAGGGCTTGTATACCGGGCCGAGTTCTGATACCATTGTTGGTCCCGAGATGATGCCAATTGTTAGATCTAAATTATATACGTCATCACTCAAACTAAGATATTAACGATATAAAAATAAAGTATTTGCAATAAAAGGAAATTAAATCTCAGAAAGTAAAGCAAACACAAAGATAAGAGATTTATTCTGGTTCGGTCCTCGTGACCTATATCCAGTCCCCAAGCACCCGCTGGAGATTTTCCTTTATCCTTTGACTTTGTATACCCAAAATCAACACCTTGCACACACTTGACAAATCTTCTTTGCTAAATATGTACAACTCTTCTTACAACCAAGAAGACCATAACACCTTGTACAAACTCTATTCAACCCAAAGATGCTCTCATATAATGCTCCTCTTTGAGTGATTACAAATAATCCTATAAGCCTTGAATCTGTTTGTGATCATGGACAAGGCTCTTATAGGTAGACTTTCAGAAATCTTCATAATAGAGTAGAAATTGGTGAAGAAATAGAAAGTGAAAATAAATTTGCAGAAAAATAGAATTTTTAACAGAGTTTTTAGGCTGAAAACTATTGATTTTAATTGGTGTTTTTAGCCTTGGACAACAATCCTATTTATAGCTGAAATCTATGATCAGCTAGGGTAGTTATCAGGAAAAATTTGAATATAGAAACATTGGATAAAACACCAAAAAATAGAAACTATCCAACAGTCAGAAACTGCCATTAGTCAACTAGGGGTTGGGGGTTAGTTGACTAGGGTAGGCAATATACACTGGGTTAGCTGACTATAAAATGGGCCAAGCCGACTAGGTCAAGATTGAAGCGCAGGACAAGTTTTTAGAAACTGAAACTAGTCGACCAGAATAATATGATTAGTCGACTAGGTCCTGTATTAGTCGACTATAATCTCTATTAAGTTAACTAATAATGCATATAGATCAAAAAGAGAGTTGTTATCATTTCAGGACAAATGTTAGTCGACTATAGAAATTGTCAAGTCAACTATATAATGTATAAGTCGACTACAAAAGGGTATAAGTCGACTAATAAGGCTACGATGTGTGTGTATGTTAAGGCTTTTAACATACTAATAAACATTGCAAAACACATTCATACCTACTCTCTTTGGGAAGCCTTAATCATGTAGAATTCTTGAATAGGCTTGTAAGATAGAGCTCCATTGAAATATCTTCACAAATATATCATCAAAGCAAGTTCCAACATCTATTTGGGTGATATGCAAGTGTTTAGAATATGCAAATAAGATTCGTTCAAAGAAATTAAATAAATCAAGAGGTGAGTCCTATTCTATATGCTATGGCACGTACTTTTTTGTTGCCCAGAGGCCTTCCACTCTAGTTTTGATGATGATTAACTCATGTAGTTATGTTTACTAATATTCTTGTGATGTTTTAATTTCAGATACTTAATCAAGATATTAGTAGGTGAGTAGCTTTAATAAAGGTGTTTTGGAGCTTTTCACATAGTGATTCAAGATCCCGAGCATCAAGTTCATATCTAACACTCGTTGGAGTCAAGCTCGGTGGATTACGGTTTAGATCGAGTCGACTTGGAGACGGCGCTCTACAAGTAGACCTCGGTACATAGTTTAGTTTATGTTTTTTAGATCCATTTGTAAAGACTAGATAGTATGATATGCTCAAGTTCACAACACACACACTTGTTTCTAGTTTCATGTTGTTTATTACCTTTCGGTTTTTGGTTTACCGATCTTCGTTTTCATGATAGATAGAATCAACAAGTTTACATGATTTAAAGTATATTAATTTGTTCTATATATATCTATGCTTCAACTATTTAAAAAAACTTAGTTTGATAGCCTATTTTATGAGTTTGAAGCTTTGGTATTTTAACAAAACGTATTTTTGGATTTAAAGTCAAAACATTGATATATATCTATTTCATGTATATTGGAGTACATCCATATACCACATGCTTAAAAGTTGTTTAAATATCATGTTTTTGTATTTGGATGAGTTTTGAAAAAATCGAATTTCCATTTGAAAAATCCAAGTTTTAGAAAATATAGTTTTTGGTTTTCGCAAAATTTTCATAACACAAAAAGAGTTCAAAATGTTTGTAACTTTTGATTTTTTTACTCAAAAAAGTTTGTATATCAATATATTATACTGAACTTATTTTTGTGAATTTTAGAGAATTTATGGGATTTATTTTGTATTTAAAACCTTGTTTTTCAATCCATTTTATCAGCCTGCCAGGCCCTGGCGGTCGACCGTTCCGGTCGACTGGACCAGGAGCCGGTCGACCGGAGAGGTCGACCGGACGTGCACAAGAATGTGCACTTAGCCGTGTCAGTTGGCCGGTCGACCGAACGGTTGGCCGGTCGACCGAACGGTCGACCGACTGAAGGCAACCCACTCTCAGGTTGCCCCAGTCGACGGGGCGGTCGACCAGCCAGAGAGCTGTTGCTCTCTGGTTCAGAGCCCGATCGACCGGGCGGTCGATCGGAAGGCTCAACGGTCAAAATTTGACCGTTGCCGGTCGACCGGAAGGCCAATTCTGGCCTTGTCAGCTGCCAACGGGCAGATTCCAAGTGGGGTTATATATACCCCATTTGAGAGAGGTTTTGAAAAAGATTTTTAAGAAGAAAAATTTCCTACTCTCTAATGTTTTATTACTAGTTTCAAAAGAGTTTTTAGAGCTTTAAAGATTTGATCTTTGCTTTGTTTCAAAAAAGGGTTGGAAAATCATTTGAAAAGAAAATTCTTTGGGAATTGGTTTGATCTTCACTTCAATTCTATTTAGAGTTTTTTCCTAGAGTTTTTCTTTAAGTTTTTGATTTCCAAACTCTTTGTTTTTCCACACTTAAACCATATCTTGCTATCCTATCTATAGGATCTTTTATTTGTGGGAAAATTGTTTGTGGTTGAGATAGACCATCAAGTTGTAAACTTTCTTCATTGTGATATCCTCTAGTGAGAGGTGATTGAGTTGGTGTCCCTCTATTGTGATGTGATTATGGAAGTTGTGGTTGGCTCCCTCTAGTGAGAGGTGGAGATTGGTGTTTGGCTCCCTCTAGTGAAAGGTGGAGTTTGTGTTGGAATCCCTCAAGTGTGAGGTGATTGATTTGTATTGGCTAAGTGCCTACCCTTCTTGTGTGAGGTGGTGTTTGTTGTGAATTATGTCTTGCCTCTAGTGAGAGGTTGTAATTGGTTGAGAGGAGTTGTGTACTCCCTATTGTATTTGCCCCAAATCCTCAGTGGAGGTTTCTGTGTGGGAGTCCTGTGTGGACAAGTTAGTGGATTGAAAATCCTTCTGTGTGAAGGCGGGGACGTAGAGCTGGGTGCTTGAACCTCGAAACAAATCTCAGTGTTTGCGTTTGATCCATTGACTCTAACTCTCTCTTTACTATTGTGTCTTGCATCATTCATATTGTCATACATTCATTATATGCTTGGCTGTTTGTGTGTGCCTCACTTGTGCTTAACCACGAGAGCTTCATATAGCGCCTCAGCTCTTATTCAGAGGAATCAAGAGGAGTTAGTGCAGAGCCCTTCACCGAAAATTCGGCTACACTCGTTGGTTGCATTAAGTGTAGTTGCAATTAGTTTTTAATTTCCTCATTTAGTTCATTAGATTAGCCGTACACCTATTCACCCCCCTCTAGGTGTACTTTCACTTGTATCAGTGCCTACGCTCCTGATACTTGGTTTAACCACCTAGGAGTGTGATCTTGGTTAGCTAATCTATCATTTGCATTTGCACATTTTTATTGTTTACACACACTCATGGATTGCTTGTCACCTCCCATGTTTGATGTCTCCAACATTGACATATGAAAATTTAGGATGTCCATGTATCTAAAAACCCTAGACTTGCATGTTTTCCTTGCCGCTATCAAGAAATCCTATCTTGGTGATAGCAGGCATATAGAGGCCAATGCACAAGCTCTTAAGGCACTTAGAAGCACGCTAAATAAAGAATATCTTATGATTGTTTCTAACTGTGATTCCGCCTTTGCAGTATGGAACACGTTAACCTCCTCCAAGCTTCAAATGCCAATTCAAATGGAGAAGGAATCTACTGAGGATGAATCCGAACAACGATGCTACATGGTCCAAGGGAATGACTCCCTTGAGGTACTTTCGGACACTCAACTGATAGTGCTAGCTCTTCATTTGATGATCTTGATAGTATGGATGCCGATGCATTAAATGAAGAGTTATCGATTGTTTGTGAGAATCTCCTTGAAAAATATAAAGTTTTGAAAAAGAAAACTTGTAAGTTAACTAAAGAAAATAAGGATTTATTTTCAAAACCTGAATTTGCTTTACAAGAGAAGGTTGAGATTTCAAATGAGTGTGACTCTTTGAAAGCCCAACTTGAACTTGTTTTAATGAAACAAGATTTTGAAAAATAAAAATGATTGCAATAAAGTTTTGAAGAAAAATGAGTCTTTAACTTCAAACTTGATTTTGTTTTAAAAGAGAATGATTCCTTAAAAATAAAATTGCTTCTATTTCAAAGGAATTGGAAATTGTTTCAAATAAAAGCATTTCTTTGAAGAGTGATATAGATTCACATGTTTGCCATGCTAGTGTAGCTTCACATTCTAGCTCACCTATTGCATGCCCCTCTTCTTCTATAATGGAAAATGATATAAATTTGTTAAAGAAGAATATGGATTGTTTGGGCTCCACTTTGAGCCATTGTGCTTTGAACCATACACATTTGGAATCATTGTTTCGAAAGAAACAAGTTCCATCTTTGCATGCACACCATACACGACATACACATGCTTCGCGCGTTCATGTACACAACACTATGTATGCTCATGTGTACACTTGTACACATGGTGGACGTAAGGGCCACCTTGCAAAATTTTGCTATGATAAGTTACATGACGAAAATTTAGCAACAAAATTTGTTTGGGTTAGGAAAGGTGCTAACCCCATGAACCCAAAAGAGTGTGGGTACCAAAGACCACCCCTATTATTTTTGATGTAGGTGTGGGCTCTCGCATGACGTGAGAGCAATGGTGCCTTGAAGTGGATGCATTCCGAGCTTTATGAGGACATTTTGGATGCATCACTTTCAAGGGAGTTTGGTGGGAGGACCACCTTGTTTCGAAGACATGGAGAGTTGTCCTTATTGGTGTGGTAACGATCTCTAATCCCTATTTATGTTTACATGCTTTCGTATTATTTATTTTTAGCATGTCTTAATGTTTTATGATTAGTATGTTATATCCCATGAGATTTAGATTAGTGATATACATGTTTAGTTATTTGAGACACCCATGTTTAATATGGATTTATATTTTTGTTTTCTCACATTTGTTTTTAAATAATGTGTATGTCCTAGATCTATGCATGTGCATATACATAATGATCATATGTATGTTTATGAGTTTTTGTTTTTATTTCTATGCTTCATGATTTTTGAATATATGTTTAGATGTTTGTTTTCATTAAGACTTGGATATATACTTATACAACTAGTGAGCCACAGATAGATTATTACATGTTTGTACTTGAACGCTCATTTGTACCCATTAGATGTACTAGTATAGCCTAGTTTTGATGATTCATGTATTTGACTTGTATTCTCCATTTTACATGTTTTTCGTATTTATGTTTAACTTCATGTATATGTCCATTTTGTCTAAACTATTAGATATACATATACATCCTTGAGCCACTTGCATTCATGCATATACTTTTTTGGACTCGTTATGGTTGGATATGTATGTATACTTTAGTTTGAACATGACATACATATGCCTTGAAGATTAAATTGTTTTGATGATTTTCATGTTTTAAGGAATTTCATAATTGAGCTAAATTAACTATTTTCATGATTATGTCTTTCACACAAAACTTATACACTCACATTATTTGAGGTTTTCTCATGATTTTATTTTTCATGAGTCATATATGTGCTTTATATCTTTTGAGTGTCAATTGTTGAGTGATTTTCATGTTTTATGAAATATATTTTTGTTTTATTCCTTACTTGAAGGATTTCGTACTAGTTTTCAAATTTTTCTTAAAACTAGTTCTTATTCTTCATTATGGTAAAGCTTTTCAAACGTATTATATTTTCAAACTATTTTTAAAACCCTACCCATTAAGGGCGGTTGGTTGGGCGACCATGCCTTATATGCTTCTTATTGAAAATTCTTTTAAACATGTGCATGAAATGGGTGGAAGGTAATATGAGTTATACACTTGATCTTATTGTGTTTTCAATTAGTATCATTGGATCCTTTCAATTGATATCAATATTGACATTCTTTTTGTATACTCATATATGTGTTTTATTTGTGCTTACCATATCTCTATATCTTTGAGCACAAATTTTGGTTATGCTAAGCTTGATTTCTTTAATGACTATTTATTTCAATTGACTATGTTTCAATTGGTATTTGATATAAGCTTATGCATCATTTTATTTGGTATTTCATAAAGGGGGGAGAAAATTCACATTTCACCTTTCAATTGGTTTTGGTATTCTACTCCACACTTTATGTTAAAAATAATTAAAAAATGATATTGATTATTTTTGGTATCATATGCTTTTTGATGAAAAATTACTTTCAATTGGTACTAATCTTTACAAATTGGTATCAAGATTATCTATAAGTATTACTTAAAATTGGTATGTTTTATTGATATCAAAATTTTTGATTTATTTACTTACAATTGGGATTTAATTGGTATTAACTTACAATTGGTATCTACTTACAATTGGTATCAATTGGTATTTAAATCTATATTTGTTTTATGTACCACATTATGTACTTTCAATATGTATATTTCTTTGATATCATGATGCACTCAATTGATATATTTTCTTACAATTGGTATCATAAAGTTTTGTTTTGATTTCATCCCTCATTGATTTTTTGTTTAAGACAAAAAGGGGAGAATATTGTTTTTCTTTGACCCCTTTGTTGATGATTGACAAAAAGGGGAAAAAGATTTTGAGTTTATATATGCATATTTGTGTTTTTGCATATATTGAGTTTTTTGCATCTTACAATAAACAATAAGTATATAAGAAAATGATTTTGAGAGTATAAACAAAATGGGGGAGAAGTTTTTTTGAAACATATGTTTGTTTTATGCATGTTTCTCTCTCCTAGTTGATGCATACATTTGTTTAATATCATGTGCTTCATTGAATATCTTATGTTTATTGCTATGCATGAGTTAAGGGGAGATTCTTTGAAGGTTAACTTTAATCCATGCATATATAACTCTATGAGTTTTGTCATCATTAAAAGGGGGAGATTGTTGGTCCAGAGGCCTTCCACTCTAGTTTTAATGATGATTAACTCATGTAGTTATGTTTACTAATATTCTTATGATGTTTAGTTTCAGATACTTAACCAAGATATTAGCAGGAGACTAGCTTCAATATAGGTGTTTTGGAGCTTTTCACATGGTGATTCAAGAGCCCGAGCATCAAGTTCATATCTAACATTCGTTGGAGTCAAGCCCAGGTGTACTGTAGGAGTTTCTAAAACCGCGAGAATATTCCTGGCTCATTGCAGATGTGGAATTCTTTGGATTGGGCTATTTTTAATCTCCTTTAAATTTTTAATTAGCTTGAATTTGGGCCTTCTTCTTCATTAAAGAGTGGACCTGAAATTTAAGAGAAATAGCCATTAAAAATCTCATTTTTATTGATAATATGCATGGAAATGTGATGCAAAATGATACAAAATTGAACACTAATCAATAGCTGCAACGAAGCGGACTCAGAATTAAGAGAAGATCCAGCAATTTCTTTTAATGAAGAATTGATTATAGCATATATTAATGATCTTTATTGTAATAATTCAGCCGATAATGGCGACGAATGGGTCCTTAATGAAAATGTCAAATTCGATTATTTCTTGTGTTGCGATGATGTAAATCGACCTATTGACATAAGTCCTCTACACATGCCCCTGCCTATGTCAATGGTATACATGTATATAGACGAGAATGATGGGTCTGTATTTGTCGCTCCATCTTCTAAGAAGGACCAATTGCCAATCATATTTGGCAAATTCTAACATTGGATTACTACATCCAATATTTAGATGAAGACTTGGAGATCCCACAATTCTTTCATTATGCACGGTTAGTGCATCGTATAATAAAAGAAATGGGATACTGTTGGCCCGGAGGCCTTCCTCTCTAGTTTTGATGATGATTAACTCATGTAGTTATGTTTACTAATAATCTTATGATTTTAGTTTCAGATCATGTATCAAGATATTAGTTGGTGATTGCTTCAAAAAGAGGAGTTTGGAAGCTTTCACTTGGTGATTCCAGTGCCCGAGCATCAAGATCATACCTTTGCACTTGGTGGATCACGGTTTGGGATCGAGTCGACTTGAAGATGGAAGATCGTCAAGAAGACTTAGGTATCCTAGTGTTTAGTGTGTTTAAATCCATTTGTAAAGCTTAGAATAGTTGATATGCTCAAGTGCACAACACACAAGTTTTATGTTTGGATATTAGTTTTTCGGTTTTTAGTTTAACCGATATTTGTTTTCATGAATAGTTGATCAAAAAAAGTTTAATTGGTTTATGTATAGTTGTTTCATTCTATACGTGCATGCTTAAACTTCTTATACAAACTTATTTTGACATCCTATTCATGTATTGAAAAATCAAAGTTTGACAAAATACAATTTTGGTTTTTGGTAAAAATGTTAAAACACAAAAAATAGTTTTATATGCTTGATATTTGAGCTAAACTTTTTATCACATGTTTATGTATCAATGCAAAATGTTAAAACTATTTTTGGAGAATTTTAACAAGACTTAAAAAGATTTTTAAAAATATTTTTAACATGTGTTTCTGTCCCAGATTTGTGGCTGACAGGCCAGGTCGGCCGACCGCACGGGTCGATCGCACCAAAGGCCGGTCGACCCTTGCGGTCGACCGACGTGCACAGGCTTATGCACGTTTGGCAGTCACAGGGACGGTCGGCGGGCGGGCGGCCGACCAGACCAGAAAGCTTTGCTCTCTGTATTTGGGCGGTCGGCCGGGCGGCCAACCAGATCAGAGAGTCTGCTCTCTGTATCTGGGCGGTCAGCCGTGCGGTCAATCGGCTGCCCCAACGGTCATATTTCTGACCGTTGGCGGTCGGCCGGCCGGCCGACCGGTAGCCTGTCAGGCTGCCAGATCAGCCTAACGGCTAGTTTTGTTTTGGGGCTATAAATACCCCATTGTTTGGTGTTTTTAACTAAGTTTTTATGAGCTAAAATTTCTCTCTATTCTTGGTGTTTAAAAGAAGTTTTCAAAAGAGTTTTAGTGCCAAAAAGATTCATCTTTGTTTTTAAAAGTGTTTTGTTATTTTCAAAGAAATTAAGTTTTTGGGAATTGGTTTATTATTCTTCATTTCTATATCTATTTGGTATTTTTCAAGAGTATTTTTTTGATCAAAACACTTTGTTTTCCACACTTGAGCTTATCTTCTATCCTATTCTATTTAGGATCTTTGTTTGTGGAAAAAGGAAAGAGATTTGTGGTTGAGATATACCACTTGTTGTAAACCCCTTGATTTCTTGTATCCCTCTTGGTGAGGTTGATTTGGGTTGGTGTTTTCTCCCTCTTTGGTAGAGGTTGAGATTGTGGTTTGCTCCCTCTAGTGAGAGGTGGAGTTGGTTTGTATATCCCTCTTCGGTAGAGGTGATTTGTGGTTGTTTGGCTAGGGCCTACCCCTCGGTTGTGAGGCGGTGTTTGAGAGAGGAGTTCGGTACTCCCTTTGTTGTAACAAACCCTCCTCGGTGGAGGTTCCCTCGGTGGGAGTATAGTGGATTGGAAATCCTTCTCGGTGAAGTCGGGGAAGTAGAGCTAGGGGCTAGAACCTCGAAACATATCCTTGTGTTTGCGTTTGATCCATTGTCTCTCTAACTCTCTCTCCTTTATTTTGTGCAAAGCATCATTCTTAGCATCATATCATATATTGCTTGTGTTGTGCCTTGCATTATTTCATATTGCCTATTCATATTATATGCTTGGTTGTTTGTGTGTGCCTCACTTGTCCTTAACCACAAGAGCTTCATATAGCACCTCAACCCATATCTAGGGGAATCAAGAGGAGTTAGTCAGAGCCCTTCACGGGAAATTCGGCTACACTTGTTGGTTGTATTAAGTGATTGCAAAATTTGTTTTAACTTCCGCATTTAGCGCATTTAGTTTATAGATTAGCATATCACCTATTCACCCCCCTCTAGGTGATTTACAATTGATATCAGAGCCTACGCTCCTGATACTTAGGCTTAACATCCTAGGAGTGAGATCCCTTGTTTGCTAATCTTGTTTGCATTTGCTTGTTTGCACGCATATAGTTTACATCCATGGACTTCTCTACCCCACCTATGCTTGACCCTTCCAACATTCTTGTTTGGAAGATTAGGATGTCTGTTTACTTACAAACCCTAGGACATAAGGTTCACCTTGCCATTATCAAGGAATCCTACCTTAGTGATAGCAAGCATATAGGGGCCAATGCACAAGCCCTTGAGGCCATTAGAAGCACACTTCCTAAAGAATATCTTTTGCTTGCTTCTAACTTTGATTCCGCATTTGCAGTGTGGAATATGTTGACAACCACCTCCACCTCCGAGCTTCAAATGCCAATACAACAAGAGGAGGAATCTAGTGGAGATGAATCCGAGCCACAACAATACTATACGGTCCAAGGGAATGACTCCTTGAGGTATACTCGGAAACTCAACTAGATAGTTTTGATTCTAGTTTTTCATGTGATGAATTTGTTGATGCCCATGCTTTGAATGAAGAACTTTCAATAGTTTGTGAAAATTTAATAGAAAAATATAAAATTTTGAAAAAGAAAAATCTAGGAATTGAAAAAGAAAATAAAAGTTTGCATTCTAGACTTGACAAGGTTTTGCAAGAGAAGCTTGAGGTCTATAATGAAAGGGATTCATTGAGATCTCAATTGGACCTTGTACTAAAAGAAAATGAATTTTTAAAATCTAAAAATGATTGCCATGTTATTTTGAAGAAAAATGAAAACTTGTCTTCAAAAATTGATTTTGTTTTAAAAGAGAATGTTGCTTTGAAAAACAAAATAATTTCTATTTCAAATGATTTAAATGTTTGTTTAAAGAAAAATGTGTTTTTGAAAAATAAGATTGATTCCTATGTTTGCCATGCTAGGGTAGTTTTACCTAGATCACCCCTTGCATGCTCCATTTCTTCTACTATTGAAAATGATATAAATTTGCTTAAGAAGAATATGGATTGTTTGGGCTCCACTATGAGCCAATGTGCAATGAACCATACACGTTTGAAAACTTTGTTTCGAAAGAAACAAGTTCCATCTATTATGCATGCACAACCTCCACGGCATACACATGCTCCTCACGGACACCATCACACTATGTATGCTCATGTGTACACTTGTACACATTGTGGACGTAAGGGCCACCTTGCTAAATTTTGTTATGATAGAATACATGTTGAAAATTTAGCAAATAAATTTGTTTGGGTTAGAGAAGGTACTAACCCCCATGGACCCAAAAAGTTGTGGGTACCAAAGACCACCCCTCTTGTTTATGATGTAGGAGTGGTCTCTCGCATGACGTGAGAGTATCGGTACCTTGGAGTGGATGCGTTCCGAGCTTCATGAAAATCAATTGGATGCATCACTTTCAAGGGAAGTTTGGTGGAAAGGATCACCATGTTTTGGAGACTAGGAAAGTTGCCTTCTAGGTTTTGGTGACAATCCTTTACTCCCGTTTTATTTACATGCTTTTCATATTCATTGTTTATAGCATGTCTCATTGTTTGTTGATTATTATGAAAATGCCATGATTATTAGACTCTTAACATACATGTATAGTATTTGAGACACCCGTGTTTATATGGATCCATATTTAGTGTTCTCACCATTTGTTTAGCTATCATGTTTATCATAGGTTTAATAAAATATGGATTTACATAATAATCATGTTTATGTTTATCAAGTTGATTTATATCTTGTTTTGATGCTTCATGACTTATATATGTTTTAAATGTTTGGTTTCATAAAAACTTGGTATATACTTGTGCATATAGTGGGCCACAAATAAATATATATATGAACCCATTAGATGTGCTAGTGATTAGTCTACAATTCTGTATTATTATGTCGCATTCTCTCACCGCTTTATGAATAAATTGTCGATCTAAACCGTGTTTTGGTCTTTATTGCAGGTAGATCCAAAGTCCAAGGGCAAAGATGGAATAAGAGCCTAATTCTTCCCAATTTATGGTAATTAATCCCGCATTACTTGGAGGCCAAGCAATGGATTATCTAGAAGATACATTGAATCTAGCCTCCTGCGCTGTCAGACGAATATTCGGGCGAAAGTACCAGAAACGGGATATACCCTGAACATTCTCGAAGCCAGACGGAGCCACGGACCAAAACCAGGGACCTAAGTCCCTGGTATTGCTGCGGATCCGTGGCAATCCTTGCGGATCCGCGGCAAAGTAGTGGAGCCACGCGTCGATTTTCGACGCGTGGCCCCGTCTCGTCTTCTGGATGCTTCTGAGGCCTATAAATACCCCTGCAATGGCCCAAACCGAGAGCAGTCTTCGTTTTTAGAAGTAGGTCCAGATTTTAGTGTAGTGTAGGTGAGTGTTCTTCATTTCTTGTATTTTTCATTTCTTTTTCTTAGATCATTGCAGTAGGGCTGAGTGATTTCTAGAGAGAGAAAGTAAGGGATTGATGTAATAGAGAGTAACACTCTATGTAAAGATGCCTCCTTTCTCTTCCAATGTAATCTCCTTCACCTTCTACGTGATTTCTTGCTAGTTTTTCTTCTCATGGCAATCTAACTACTAACCACTAACCATCTAACCACTTACTTGATAATCCACATGAATCGGGTTGCCTCTACAAGGCCTTGTTCTTGCAAGAGCCATTGATGGCAAAAGATGATGGGTTCTAACATCTAACTTGCTAACTTGCTAACTTGCTAACCAAGCTAACTCTCTTTTATTTCATGCTCTTTTATTTCATGCTAGTAGTGTAATGAGTGATGCTTGTATTAGCTTGTTCTTGATGCAATGTTTTGAATGTGATGAACCATCCATGAGCCATGCTTTGTACCGTCTCTTGGAGCCAAGGATTGTGATGGCCAAGGATCAAAATGTGAGGCAACTATCTCGAAGAGGTTAGCATGGTTAGTGGATAACTTAGTAGTTAGTAGCCATGAGTTTTCTTTTAGTTTGTTTTAGAAATCATTTTCAAGTTTCTTTTGATCATTTCCATCGTTGTTTTCACCGTCTTCTTAGTTCACCTTAGTTCCATTTCCTTTTCTATTTGTTTTTCAAACCACTTTCTATTTTGTTTTCATTTTGCCGTTTTCATCGCTCTCCTCACCTACCACATTCTGGATTTCCTTTTCTTTTCTTTTCACTTTCTTTTTCATTCTTTCAACAAAGAAGAATTGTTAACATACAACGGGAATAGAAACTGTCAATGCTTCTATCGCCTCCCTTCCCTGTGGATACGACCCGTTGAGCCAATGCTATAACGGAAGTATCGAGGGTACACTAAGCACATTCGAGCTTTTCATTTGATTTCATATAATACGCATTTTTGAGTGCTAGTTCCGCCCCCGATCAAAATTTTTGGCGCCGTTGCCGGGGAAGGGAATGGTTTTGTTTTCACGTTTTTGTTAACATTGTCTTCTCTGTTTTGGTATGCAGGGAAATATTTACAGGTGCTTAATATTGCAGAATAGATCCTAGCTTTGCATCTCCCTGCTCTTGAAAGCAGGGCCCCAGATTCTAAAGACAAGCCGCGAAACCGCGACATATGCCGCGAAACCGCGGCAATTTTGTGAACATTGTAAATTTTGTTGTTCTTGGATGTGTGAATTGTAATAGCTAGTGGATTTGTACTGCTATCTTTCTTGCTTTGATTGCCTACACACCATAAAAATAAAAGAACTAAAATACGGTATTTGGACGCTTTTAAAACGGTTTAGACATTTGCATTTAGGCACGTGTCAATTCAATTCCAATATACTGTATTTTGTTCTGTTGTTGTGATCTGGATGGAGATGTATATATGGCATTGCATATAGCATAGGACAAACACGTGGGTGATTTATCGCTTTGTGTTATATTCTTGTCTATATTGCACACTTGCACGAATTGAAATTAAGGGCAAAACCCATACAAGATAAGGTGGGATTTCATTACCCTTCCTTAGCCCAAAAATCATCTCCCCACTCACATAACCCAAGCCCTAATAAAATTTGAATAGACGTTGGCCCCTAGGGACATCTAGGTCTAGGTCAACCCTTCTATAGGCTTGGTTTTGATTTTTTGTTTTCTTTTTGTTTGTTGTTTGATTTTTTCTTTTTTTGTGATTGTTTGTGAAATGACATTCAACAATAAAAATTCTTTCAATCCGAATATGAATCCATATTTCACACCAACTCCATTTGGTTCGGATAATTCCAACCCGGCGTTTTACAATATGCACCAACCAAATACACCGGGTTGGCCTTATCCGAATCAATACAACCCATACCCACATTCTTATGACTATAATTTCCAAAATAATTTCAACTCGTCACAGAGTCAATGGGGATTCACTTCCCCCGAGTTTAATTATCAACCTCCTTGTCCCCCATGTCCACCTTGTCCATCATATTCACCTTATCCACAATATTCATTCCCCGATTTCGCTTCTTATACTCCTTTTTCTGAACCACCAATTGAAGAAAAATCTGAGTTACTAAAGAGTTTAGAAGCCAATCTACAGAGGACCGAGCAACAACTTCAAGAAACATTGGCCTCTCCAATTCTAAAGTATTTTCAAGAGTCTTACTCAGTTCCACCTCCTCATAATGAACAACCATTTGCCTTGGAAACGAGTAAAGAACTCTTGTGTGAGTCCAAACTTTAATCTCCACACATTTTTTACTCACATTATTCACAAAATTTCCAAAATCAAGATTCTTATACTCCCATTCTAGAGTAACCACTTGGAGATACATCATATCTAGATAAGAGTTTGGATATCTTACAGGAGTCTTTATTACAATATCAAAAATCACATGCCAAGTCTATCAATAAGGTGGAAGAACAATTGAGTCAATTGGTTAACATTCTTAGGAATGAGGAAACTCTATCTTATCAACCTTTGACCAATTCAACTATGCCAAACTCTATTGATATGACTCAAGACTCTTGTCATTTTGGAAATCAAGATTCAATTTCAGCACACCCACCTGATCTTGTCCAAACTTTAAATCCCATTGACATTTTGGCAAGTTATCCTTTTCCTGAAATTAAACTTGAGCATGAATATGATCATGAACCTCAAATTAGTGATTCAATTCTACTTCCTGATTCAATTATGACTCCGGTATCTTCACCTGATTTCAATCCTTTTCCCGAGTCAGTATTGAATCCTGTACCAATTCATTGTGAAATTGAATCACCAATCATTCATGATGATCATATTGAACTTGACCAATTTTATACTTTTGAAAGTCCCATTGATAAATTGGCAAGTTCTCATTTTTGTGGAATTGAACTGAATGAGGAATGTGACTTTGATCCTCCAATTTGTGATCTTGTTCAAATTCCCGAATCACTATTGACTCCTGTTATGTTACCCAATTTGAGCAACATTTTAGAGTCAGTTTTGATTCCCATACATGTCATTCCTGAACTTGAATCACCACTCTTAGAAAGTCACATTCCATCATGGGGAAATGAATGTGGACTTAAGCTTCATCTTCTTGATTTGGACCCACTTCCTGAACCGATCTCGACTCCCAAACCTTTACTTGACTTGAGTCATTTTTCTGAGTCGATATTAGTTCCTGTACTTCCTGAGTCCAAATCAATCATTCCATTCTGGGACAAGGATTTTGAAAATTTTAACTCCGAAATTATTTTGAAAATTTGGAAATTGGATGGGGTAAAATTGTTAATAAAAATCATTCATGCATACATCTTTTTAGTGGGTTGTATTATGGAGGTCTCTGGTGGGTTCCTCCGGACTCCACGCAAGAATGATTGGGTCACATTTCGTGGACCAATCAGACCGCCACCGGAACCACCACCTTGAGGTGATTTTTCCTTCCCTCTCTATTTGTTTCATGCATACATATATCACGATGCATTGAGGACAATGCATGAGATAAGTGTGGGGGAGGGTTTACTAACTTAGAGTTTTTTAGATTTTCTTTCTTTTACACTTCTTTTAGGATACTTTTAGAAATCTTTTCTTTTGTATAGGAATTTTCTCTTTCTTTAAAAACTTTTTGAAATAAGAGACAAAGTTTTGATCTATTTTTAAGAAAATTAAGATGATCTTAGAAATTAAGAAAGCCTTAATTATGACATCTTAAACCTAGTCAAAATAATGGATCTTGTTTAAAATTATAGGCTAAGTAAGATAAATTGGGGAGATAATTTTACCTTGAATTTTTTACCTTAGAAAGTATGCACATCGCACTTACACAATTTTTGGGATGGAAACAAAGACCTAAAATGCCATAAAGTAAATAAAAAGAAATAAAACATCACTTATTAAGCTGGATAACTATGCCTCAAGAAGCATGATTATTCACGCCAAACGGTGGTCAAAAGAATCAAATAATCCCCCTTAGTTTTGTGGCCTTGTTTACTCGAGTCCTTTAACCCGAGGGATGTTTTCTCATCTAGTGCCCTAGGACCGTCTGGTTTGGGAGTCATCGGTTATAGGCTCGCTACATGGGTGAACTAGAAAGCCTAAGAAAACTAAGGGAGAAGGAAAAAAAAACAAGAAGAAAAAGAAAATAAATATATAAATAAATGGCTTGATGGTTAGAGTTGAAATCCCAGAAATCTTCACTATCACAATGTGCATATTATCTAGGTTTTATGAAAGATAAAATATTCAATCAAATTTTGAATTCTTACCTTAATTGAAGACAAGATCTTGCATAGAGACTAAGTTTAAGGAAGATTGATTTGTGGTAGACTTATGACCTTAGATCACTTATATTTTTGCAAAAATAGTTCAAAAACATGTCTCTCTTTCAAAATGTGTTTTAAAAATACTAACATTTGTCTTCTTTCTTTATGCATTTTGTGGGTGCAATCTGCTGAAAACCCTCAGGAGACAACACTCCTCCTCTAGGGTAACCTGGAGGTTTAACGGCTTGTTGCACATGCTCAGTGCAATCGCGTCACCTGCGAAAGTGGTGTAATAACATTTGTAGTATAGTTTTTCTTTTCTTGTTTTGCTCGGGACGAGCAAAAGAATAAGTGTGGGGGTGTGATTAGTCTACAATTCTGCATTATTATGTCGCATTCTCTCACCGCTTTATGAATAAATTGTCGATCTAAACCGTGTTTTGGTCTTTATTGCAGGTAGATCCAAGTCCAAGGGAAAAGATGGAATAAGAGACTAATTCTTCCCAATTTATGGTAATTAATCCCGCATTACTTGGAGGGCAAGCAATGGATTATCTAGAAGATACATCGAATCTAGCCTCCTGCGCTGTCAGACGAATATTCGGGCGAAAGTACTAGAAACGGGATATACCTTGAACATTCTCGAAGCCAGACGGAGCCACGGACCAAAACCAGGGACCTAAGTCCCTGGTATTGCCGCGGATCCGTGGCAATCCTTGCGGATCTGCGGCAAAGTAGTGGAGCCACGCGTCAATTTTCGACGCGTGGCCCCGTCTCGTCTTCTGGATGCTTCTGAGGCCTATAAATACCCCTGCAATGGCCCAACCGAGAGCAGTCTTCGTTTTTAGGAGTAGGTCCAGATTTTAGTGTAGTGTAGGTGAGTGTTCTTCATTTCTTGTATTTTTCATTTCTTTTCTTAGATCATTATAGTAGGGCTGAGTGATTTCTAGAGAGAGAAAGCAAGGGATTGATGTAATAGAGAGTGACACTCTATGTAAAGATGCCTCCTTTCTCTTCCAATGTAATCTCCTTCACCTTCTACGTGATTTCTTGCTAGTTTTTCTTCTCATGGCAATCTAACTACTAACCACTAACCATCTAACCACTTACTTGATAATCCACATGAATCGGGTTGCCTCTATAAGGCCTTGTTCTTGCAAGAGCCATTGATGGCCAAAGATGATGGGTTCTAACATCTAACTTGCTAACTTGCTAACTTGCTAACCAAGCTAACTCTCTTTTATTTCATGCTCTTTTATTTCATGCTAGTAGTGTAATGAGTGATGCTTGTATTAGCTTGTTCTTGATGCAATGTTTTGAATGTGATGAACCATCCATGAGCCATGCTTTGTACCGTCTCTTGGAGCCAAGGATTGTGATGGCCAAGGATCAAAATGTGAGGCAACTATCTCGAAGAGGTTAGCATGGTTAGTGGATAACTTAGTAGTTAGTAGCCATGAGTTTTCTTTTAGTTTGTTTTAGAAATCATTTTCAAGTTTCTTTTGATCATTTCCATCGTTGTTTTCACCGTCTTCTTAGTTCACCTTAGTTCCATTTCCTTTTCTATTTGTTTTCCAAACCACTTTCTATTTTGTTTTCATTTCGCCGTTTTCATCGCTCTCCTCACCTACCACATTCTGGATTTCCTTTTCTTTTCTTTTCACTTTCTTTTTCATTCTTTCAACAAAGAAGAATTGTTAACATACAACGGGAAAGAAACTGTCAATGCTTCTATCGCCTCCCTTCCCTGTGGATAGGACCCGTTGAGCCAATGCTATAACGGAAGTATCGAGGGTACACTAAGCACATTCGAGCTTTTCATTTGATTTCATATAATACGCATTTTTGAGTGCTAGTTCCGCCCCCGATCAGCTAGTATAGTCTAGTTTTAATGATCCATACATTTTAAACTTGTATTCCTATTTTTAGATTTATTTTATGTGTTTTCATTTCATGTATATGTCAATTTTGCCAAACTTTAAGATATACATGTATACCCCTTGAGTCATTTGCCTTTCATGCAAATCTATATATGGACTCAATTGTGTTTAGGGATATGTATGTATACTTTTTGTGTTGACAAATCATACATATACCTTGAAATGAAACTTGTTTTTAATGAAAATTTTGTTTTTCCATGTGTTTATATTTAACTTCATGTATATGTCCATTTTATCCAAATTATTGTTTATACATATACATTCTTTTGAGCCACGTGCCTTCATGCATATATCTTTGTGGACTTGTTGTGTTTTGGATATATATGTATACTTTAATTTGTATAGGACATACATATACCTTGAAGATTAAATAGTTTTGATGATTTTTAGGTTTTCATGTTTAAAGGAATTTTGAGCTTGAATGTCAATTTTCATGATTATGATCTTCACATCTTATTTGTACACTCACATTTATTGTTTACTCATGTGTTTGTTTTCATGAGTCATATTTATGCTTAATTGAATTAGAGTGTTGATTATCATGTGGATTTCATGTTTCATGAAACATAATTTGTTTTTATTCCTTGCTTGAAGGATTTCGTACTAGTTTACAAATTTTTTCATATAACTAGTTACGGTATTCTTCATATGGTAGAGTTTTTCAAATAAAGCTTATTTTTCAAATCTATTTTTTGAAAACCCCTACCATCCAAGGGCGGTTGGACGGGAGATCATGCTCATGTATGCTTTATAGTGAAAATCATTTTAAAACTTGAACATGATTGGGTGGTAGTTATATGATGTATACACTTGATCATTATTGTTGTTTCAATTGGTATCATTGAATTCTTTCAATTGGTATCAATTTTGACTTTTCTTGTATACTCATATATGTTTGTATGTATGTATGCTTGCATTTCAAAGAATATCAATTTCAATTGGTATCTATTTTTCATATATATATATATGTTTGTGTTAATGCTAAGCTTAAACTTCAACTTTGTTTCACTTGATTCAATTTTCAATTAGTTTCTTAAACAAGCTTATGCATGTGTTTTGTTGGTATTTCATAAAGGGGGAGAAATTCGATTTTCATGTCTACAATTGGTATTTGTATTTTCACTCCCTTACTTTATGATAGAAAATAAAATTTTTTTTAATTGATATCATATGCTTAAAAGAAAATTACTTTCTTTTTGATATCAAGATGTTTACTTGAATATTTTAAAAAATGGTATCTTAAAATTTTGTTTAAAAGAAAATAGTCAAAAGTTTTGATTTTTATTGCCTATATGCAAGGAGAGCTTAACATCTCTTCTACATATAGATTCATGATGAGTGTATCTTGTATTGAAGAGCTTGACAATCTCTTCTTTATGTGGTACACGTTTGTAGGGGAACTTCACATCTCCTCTTATGCATTGCATAGTGTATGTTATGTGAATTAGGGCTTGTCATCCCTCCTTCATGTAATGTATCTATGTAGGAAAGCTTCACATCTTCCTCTTCATGAATGTATATAGCATATACCATTTATTGACCTGTGTTTACTTTCAATTGGTATCAAAATGCTACCTTGACATATTTTTAAATTGGTACCTTTATTGATTGTCACCCCTATTTGGTTTTGTTTTGTTTTTGACAAAAAGGGGAGAACATTTTTTATTAACCCTTTGTTGATTCCTTGCTTCGAACAAAAAGGAGGAGAAAAATTTATTGATTTAGTTTTTGCTTTTACCCCTTATTGATGATTGTTTCCTTGTATTAAAAAAGGGGAGAAGATTTTGTTTTGTTTTGATTTTTACCCCTTTGTTGATGATTGACAAAAAGGGGGAGAAAGATTTTGAGTTTGATTGAGGTTTATATATGCATATTCATGTTTTGCATATATTAAGTTAAATTTAGTTTAATTTTAATTGGTATCTAGAGCATGTTTTGTTTTTGAACATTTCATTGGTATCTAGAACCTTTTTATTGTTTATGCATTTTTATGCATTCATGTTTAAGAGCCTTCATTGCATATTCATTATATTTATTTGTTTATGCATGAGTTAAGGGGAGCTTCTTTGAAGCTTAACTTTAATCCATGCATATATAACTCCATGAGTTTTATCATCATCAAAAGGGGGAGATTGTTGGCCCGGAGGCCTTTTTCTCTAGTTTTGATGATGATTAACTCATGTAGTTATGTTTACTAATAATCTTGTGATTTTAGTTTCAGATCATGTATCAAGATATTAGTTGGTGATTGCTTCAAAAAGAGAAGTTTGGAAGCTTTTACTTGGTGATTCCAGTGCCGAGCATCAAGATCATACCTTTGCACTCAGTGGATCACGGTTTGGGATCGAGTCGACTTGAAGATGGAAGATCGTCAAGAAGACTTAGGTATCCTACTGTTTAGTGTGTTTAGAACCATTTGTAAAGCTTAGAATAGTTGATATGCTCAATTGCACAACACACAAGTTTTATGTTTGGATATTGGTTTTTTCGGTTTTTAGTTTAACCGATATTTGTTTTCATGAATAGTTGATCAAAACAAGTTTAATTGGTTTATGTATAGTTGTTTCATTCTATACGTGCATGCTTAAACTTCTTATACAAACTTATTTTGACTATCATATTCATGTATTGAAAAATCAAAGTTTGACAAAATACAGTTTTGATTTTTGGTAAAAATGTTAAAACACAAAAATAGTTTTATATGCTTGATATTTGAGCTAAACTTTTTATCACATGTTTATGTATCAATGCAAAATGTTAAAACTATTTTTGAGAATTTTTACAAGACTTAAAAATATTTTTAACATGTGTTTTTGTCCCAGATTTGTGGCTGACAGGCCAGGTCGGCCGACCGCACGGGTCGACCGCACCAAAGGCCGATTGACCCTTGCGGTCTCCCGACGTGCACAGGCTTGTGCACGTTTGGCAGTCACAGGGACGGTCGGCCGGGCGGCCGACCGGACCAGAGAGCTTTGCTCTCTATATCTGGGCGGTCGGCCGGGCAGCCGACCAGATCAGAGAGTCTGCTCTCTGTATCTGGGCGGTCGGCCGTGCGGTCGACCAGGTTGCCCCAACGGTCACATTTCTGACCGTTGGCGGTCGGCCGGCCGGCCGACCGGTAGCCTGTCAGGCTGCCAGATCAGCCTAACGACTAGTTTTGTTTTGGGGCTATAAATACCCCATTGCTTAGTGTTTTTAACTAAGTTTTTATGAGCTAAAATTTCTCTCTATTCTTGGTGTTTAAAAGAAGTTTTCAAAAGAGTTTTAGTGTCAAAAGATTCATATTTATTTTTAAAAGTGTTTTGTTATTTTCAAAGAAATTAAGTTTTTGGGAATTGGTTTATTGTTCTTCATTTCTATATCTATTTAGTATTTTCCCAAGAGTATTTCTTTGATCAAAACACTTTGTTTTCCACAAGCTTATCTTCTATCCTATTCTATTTAGGATCTTTGTTTGTGGAAAAAGGAAAGAGGTTTGTGGTTGAGATATACCACTTGTTGTAAACCCCTTGATTTCTTGTATCCCTCTTGGTGAAGTTGATTTGGGTTGGTGTTTTCTCTCTCTTTGGTAGAGGTTGAGATTGTGGTTTGCTCCCTCTAGTTAGAGGTGGAGTTGGTCTGTATATCCCTCTTCGGTAGAGGTGATTTGTGGTTGTTTGGCTACGGGCCTACCCCTCAGTTGTGAGGTGGTGTTTGAGAGAGGAGTTCGGTTCTCCCTTTGTTGTAACAAACCCTCCTCGGTGGAGGTTCCCTCGGTGGGAGTATAGTGGATTGGAAATCCTTCTCGGTGAAGGCGGGGACGTAAAGCTAGGGGCTCGAACCTCGAAACATATCCTTGTGTTTGCGTTTGATCCATTGTCTCTCTAACTCTCTCTCCTTTATTTTGTGCAAAGCATCATTCTTAGCATCATATCATATATTGCTTGTGTTGTGTCTCGCATTATTTCATATTGCCTATTCATATTATATGCTTGGTTGTTTGTGTGTGCCTCACTTGTACTTAACCACAAGAGCTTCATATAGCACCTCAACCCATATCTAGGGGAATCAAGAGGAGTTAGTTCAGAGCCCTTCACGGGGAATTCAGCTACACTTGTTGGTTGTATTAAGTGATTGCAAAATTTGTTTTAACTTCCGCATTTAGCGCATTTAGTTTATAGATTAGCATATCACCTATTCACCCCCCCTCTAGGTGATTTACAGATACAACTTACGTCGTGGTGAAGGCCTTAATTTTAGAAAGGGACGACACATTTATTTGCAACCTTTTATACCAAAAGGAAAGCCTGCCAACTACTACGATCAAACTCGCAGGGGGTTGGGGTACTGTAACGGTATGGAGATGTTACTGCGATGTATATATGCAGGTCAAAAATATCCTCACGTATATACACTAAGCATCAATACAGGTAAGACTCAGAGTACAAAAGTACATGGTGCTTTAACATTCCAACATATGAGTGCAATCACAAAGTTATCACAGGATGTGACACAATATTATAAGAATATTACATCACCTGATAGCACAAATGCGAGAATATAAAGAGATATATAATTATAAACAAATGAGGGTTCAGAGTCATAATAGAAAAACTCTGGAGCCGAGTAAGGGGGTCTGGAAGAATAGGACCTCAGACGGTCTTCCGATGATCCACGCGTCCGCTACGCATCTCTGATCCCAATCGGGAGAATCTACAAGCTCTAAGCTCTGAGACTTGAACATGAGATCCAGGAGAGTCAGAACTCCCCAATAAGTGGCATTGTGAATGCCAAGTGGCATGCAAAGATAAGCATATGTGTATCGATAAATCCGAATCATAAACATGCATTGAAAACGATGTCGTAAGCACAAGCACACATGAGCAGGAGTAAGATATCAAGTGATGGGATAAATAGATGTGACAAACCAGTTGTACGGGTTCAGTAGATTGATTCATGAGATTGATACTTCGAGGGATAATCCAAATAAGAAAATCCTCATCTATATACCATATAGCTCATGTCTCCATCAAATCAGTACGCACAATCTGAGTTGTCCACAATAATAGTTAAAATAGAGCAGTATGAATCATCAGAAATTATACAGTAACTAAGTATCCATATAAATTAAGAATGAACAAGTTAGGAAGTCAGTAAAGTAGTACACAGGTGGTAATCATGAACAAAAAAGGAAATCTGAATTAAACCTGATGGAAGTAAATACGACAAAGCAAACGGTATAACCCAGTTACAAGAAAGACCATGAGTTATTATCTTGGTATCTTATTATTATTATTACTCGTCTGACCATATATCTGTATATGTCTCTGGTGTACATCTCAACGCACATACATCCATATATAAGTAAGTTGAGGTTAGTTATTGAAAGCTGATGAAGAACTAATACCTCAAACTTATAATGGTTCCCGTCCACACCCAGGACACAGCTAAGGGGGGCTTGAAATCCCCCTAACACGCATCTTCTGGGTGCCTAAGCACCCTAACACGAATTGTCAGTTTAGTATTTTCACCACTATAAGTAAGGCATCATACCGGCATTCATCACTTCCCCCATTCCCAGTGTAAGTTGTCCTTTTTATAACTTATTAAGCATAATTATCAGATTACGGGAATGAGTAGGAACATAACAAGTTATAACAGGAGTACTTAACAAGCATAATAAGAGTACATAACAAGGGATAAGGTACAACATTCCCGTAATGTGATAATCATGAGTAGAGAGTTAACCATGACAGGTATCAGGTTTTAACATGATAATGACAAGAGATCAGACGGTGACAGGTGATATGTGATATCAAAATAGGGGCAAGTGTTAGTATACATGAGTTAGGTAATTACAAGCAAGTGATAGCATATCAAGTGCAAGCATGACAAAAATGTAGGAAAATAGACCGACATAAGAGATCGGTACAAATACAGGAAATCATGCAGATTCAGGAAAAACAGTATAAGTAAGATTTTAAACTCTTCGCAACGATTAATAGAAGTATAGATAAACTGGCAGGCAGGCAATTTAGCGAGCAAGCTGATTAGCCTACAATTCTGAAATATTATATTGTATTTCCCTACCGATTTATGAATAAAATAAGGATTCTCACCCGTGTTTTGGTCTATTTTATGGATAACCAAGAGTTCAAGGGTAAAGTTGGAATAAGAACCTAATTAAACCCAATTTTGGGTAATTAAATCTCATTACTTGGAGGTCAAGCTAGAGAGTTTCTAGATAGTACATTGGATTCAGAATTGGATGCGAATCTGAAGAAAACTACATCTAATTCACCCAAATCCGTAGGTGTCTAGAAGGTCCTCGCAATTGGACAAACCCACGGTGCTAAATCAGGGACTTGGCTCCCTAGTATTGCCACGAAAATGTGGCAAAACCCGTGTGTCCATGGCCCTATGGTGGGCCCGCATGTTAAACTTCGACGCATGGCCTCATCTCCCCTTCCAGATTCTTCTTTTGCCTATAAATACAGCAAATATTGACTAGAAACGAGAACGAAAAGGTTGTATGCCAAATTTTTCTCTCTCTTCTTATTGTAGCGTAGGATTTTTCTTTTATTTATTTTGTATTTTTATTTATTTTTAGATCTTGTGTAGGGCTGAGAAGATTCCGAGAGAGATAGAGAGATATTGATGTAATAGACGGTGACAATCTATGTAAATGTGTCTCATTTCTTCTCCATCTTCTACATGATGCTTAAATAGTTTTTTCTTCTCATGGCAATCTAACTACTGCGACTAACTAGCTAACCACTTACTTGATAATCCACATGAATCTAATAGCATCTACAAGGCCTTTCTCTTGCAAGAGCCATTGATGGCTCATGACGATGGATTCTAACATTCTTACATCTAACCCACTAACAAGCTAACTTGCAATGTCTTTTTTATTTCATGCTCACCTCTACTTGATTTTGATGATCTAATAGTAACTTTCATCTTGATATGTGGAATGGATGTGTTTGAATGTAAAAACATAATCTTATGAGCCATGCTTTGTATCGTCTCTTAAAGCCAAGGATTAGTGATGGCTAAGAATCCATGTGAGGCAATTATCACTAAGATGTTAGTATGGTTAGTGGAGCAATTAGTAATTAGTAGCCATGAGTTTTCTTTCTTAGTTTTCCTTCTTTTCTTTTCTTTGTTTTAAAAATCGATTTCAAAACTCTTCTTTTATCTTTTCATTGTTGTTTTCACCATCTTCTTAATTCATTCTTGTTTTCATCTTCTTCACCATAGTTTTTATTTTCTTTACGATAAGCTTCATCTTCTTTTCTATTTTGTTTTCCAAATTACTTTTGAAATCACTTCACTTTCTATTTTGTTTCTATTTTCTTGTTTTGTTTTACCAATTCGACAACCACTCCACTTTTGATTTCACATTGTCGATTTCATCACCTTCTCCACCTATCACTTCTAGTTTTCTTTTTTTCCCTTTTGCTCATTCTTTAATAAAGAAGAAATTGTTAACATAACACGTGAATAAGGACCGTTAATGCTTCTATCGCCTCCCGTCCCTAAGGATTCGACCTGTTGAGCGAATATGCTATAACAGAAGTATCGAGGGAATATTAGCGCGCACACACAATTTCACTGATTTCATAAAACATACGTTTTCAAGTACTGATTTATGATTAGTCTACAATTTACATCATTATATCACATTTTCCTACTGATTTATGAATAAAATGATGCTTCTCACCCGTGTTTTGGTCTACTTTGAAGATAACTAAAAGTTCAAGGGCATATGGGTAATAGAGCTTAATTATACCCATTTGGGTAATTAAACCAGATTTCATGGAGGCCAAACTAGAGAGCTTTTAGAAGATGCATTGGATCTCGTATTTGAAGACGTATCTGGAGAAATACACGTTCAAATATTGCAAAACTAGATACATACAGAATGTGTTAGAAGTTAGATGAACCATGTGACCAAAATTTAGGGCAATCAGCCTTAATCTTGCCACAGAAATGTAGTGGAATCGCGGTAGTTTTGTGGGTCCACGTGTCGATTTTTGACATGTGACTTCGTTTTGTCTTCCAGATCCTTCCTATGCCTACAAATCTGCATTTATGGACATGAGACGGGAGTTCCGAAAGCAGTAGATACGATTTCTCTTTTTTAGTTTAGTGTAATGTAGGTGTTCTTCTTCTTTCTTTTGTATTTTCATTTCCTTTTAGGTTCATGTATTAGGGCAGAGAGATTCAAAGAGAGAAAGAGAGAGATTGATGTAATAGATGATAATAATCTATGCAACTCTAAAGTCTAACTTTTATGATCTAAACTGAAGTAAATTTTTGTATAGGTTAATAAGTTAGTGGAGGTAAATGATTAGCAGGTCATATTTCTTTAACTTTTTTCTAAACCTAGATTACTTTCTAAATTTCATATTCTTCTTTATATTTTTAAACTTAACAATTGAGTTCTTTTTCTTAGAAGAATACATTACCAGTTTAGTATTTAAGGAGATACCGAAAAGCTTCTATTGCATTCCTCCCTGTGAATTCAACCCACATAGCCCTTGCTACTGCTTATATATTATGGAAGACAGAGACATGCATCCATCAAGATAACATCCTTCTAACTTTTAACTATATCTCTGTTTTTGGAAATCAAATTTTGGCGTCATTATCGGGGATGGGAATGGTTTTGATTTCACATTTTTGTTAACATTTCTTCTCTGTTTTGGTGTGCAGGGTAATAATTACAGAAACTGAATATTGTAGAAAGTTAAACTTTCTTGTATCTCCCTGCTCAGAAAGCAGGGAGGTGTTGTTTAAACATTTATTGCAGAAACTCATTAAAAGCCGTGAAAATGTGGCACATTGTTGAGATCTTGGCCTTATAATTTGCAGGCTACTTCTAAATTGCATATATCTGTGATTTCTGCTATCTATTTTCTGTTTTGATTGCCTGAACACTATAATAACTAAAGAACTAAATATGGCATTTGGACATTTTTAAAATGGTTTAGAGATTTGCATTTAGGCACGTGTCAAATTCAATTCCAATATACTATATTTTGTTAGTTGTTGTGATTTGAATTGAGGTGTACATATGGCATCACATATAGCATAGGACAAATTCGTGGGTGATTTACTCTATTTGTGTGTTATTCTTGTCTATATTGCACATTTGCACGAATTAGACTTAAGGGCATAACCCAATACAAGATAAGGTGGGGATTTCATCACCCTTCTTTAGCCCAAAAATCATCTCCCCCACTCACACAACACAAGCCTTAATAAAAATTGATAGAAGTTGGCCCCTAGGGACATCTCAGACTCATTATGAGATTGACCGAGAATGAAACTTATTTTAAATCTTACTCTTATAAAATTAGTGTCTAAGGTTAGGGATTAAAGAAGTTATGCCTCGAAGATACCGTGATTTGGAGTAATTAAGGCTCATTGCTTACGCACGGATACCTCCTATCGTATTTTGCCCCTACCTGGCCGATTAGCTTGTGGTCGGATTCATACAACAACCTCACCTGGGAAATTGCCAGTTAGGAGTCATCTAGGTCAACTCTGTTGGCCCAAAGGCCTTCCACCCTAGTTTTGATGGTGATTAACTCATGTAGTTATGTTTACTAATATTCTTGTGATTTTAAATTTCAGATCATTAGTAAGATATTAGTTGGTGATTAGCTTCAAAAAAGGAGTTTAGAAGCTTTTCATGTTGATTCCAGGGCCAAAGCTTAAAGATCACACATTGCCTAGCCCATGGATGGAGTTTTGGAGCAAGTCTACTTGAAGATGAAGATCGTCAAGAAGACTTAGGTATCCATAGTTTAGATAGTATGTTTTAGATCCATTTGTAAAGTTTAGTATAGTTGATATGCTCAAGTGCACAAACACACAAGTATTGAAAACAAGTTTGGATTTGGTTTTTCATAAATAGTAGATCAAAACAAGTTTACTTTATTTCTATGTATATTAGATATGTTCTAGATATACATACATGCTTTAAACTTGCTAGACAAACTTATTTTGACTATCCTATTCATGTATTGAAAAATCAAGTTTGATAAAAAAACAAGTTTTGTTTTTGATAAAATTTGCAAGACTCAAAAATGAATTGATATGATTGATATATGTCTTGAAATTTTTATCACATGTTTGTGTTTTAATACAAAATGTTAAAACAAGTTTTGTGGATTTTTAGAAGTGTTAAAAGATTTTTCAAAATATTTTAAAACTGTTTTTCTGACCCAGTTTTCTATTCCAGGCTTCAACCAGTCGACTAAGTCAGCTTATTAGTCGACTTGGGCTGAAGTCGGTCGACCGGGACGGTCGACCGACGTGCACAAATCTGTGCACGTTTGGCAGCTTTGGGACGGTCGACCCGGACGGTCGACCGGTCTGAGAGCATAGCTCTCTGTTTGTTTGGGTCGACCGGGCCGGTCGACCGTGGTTGCCCAACGGTCACATTTCTGACCGTTGGCGGTCGACCGGGCCGGTCGACCGTCAGCCTGTCAGGCTGCCACATCAGCCTAACGGCTAGTTTTCTGATGGAGGTATAAATACCCCATCTCTTGGGCTGTTTTGACAAGACTTTTGACAAGAAAATTTTCAGAGTTTGTTTAGTGTTTAAACAAATTTCAAAAGAGTTTTTAAGCCAAAAGATTTCATCTTTTTTGTTTATGGGTTTTTGGAAAATCAAAGAAAATAGGAATTTGGGATATTTGTATTGGTTTTCATTCTCTATCTTTTACAAGAATTTTCCCAAGTATTTTCTTTGTTGCTTGTTTCCAAAAGCACCTAGTTTTCCACACTTGAGCTATCTTCTATCCTAATCTATTAGGATCATTTGTTTTGTGGAAAAGAGAAAAGAAAAGAAAGATTATTTGTGGTTAAAAGAAACCACTTGTTGTACACCCTTATTCTTTGTGTATCCCTCTTAGGTAGAGGTGATCGGGTGATTGGTTTGCTCCCTCTAGAGAGAGGTGGAGTTTGGTTGTAAACCCTCTTCGGTAGAGGTGTTGGTTGTATTGGCTACGGGCCTACCCCTCGGTTGTGAGGTGGTTGTTTGAGAGAGGAGTTCGGTACTCCCTTGTTGTAAAAATCCTTCTCAGTGAAGGTTCCCTCGGTGGGAGTCCTCGGTGGACGGTATAGTGGATTGGAAATCCTACACGGTGGTGTAGGCGGGGATGTAGAGCAAGGTGCTCGAACCTCGAAACATATCTTGTTGTTAGCATTTGATCCACTTGTATCTAACTCTCTCTCTCTCTCTCTTTATATTGTGCAAAGCATCATTCATGACATCATATCATATTTGCTTGTGTTGAGCATAATTCATATCATACATATCTATTTGCATTTGTGTTGTGCCTTGCATATTTCATATTGCTATATCATCTTATATGCTTGGTTGTTTGTGTGTGCCTCACTTGTACTTAATCAACAAGAGCTTCACATAGCACCTCAACCCATTAAAGGGGAATCAAGAGGAGTTAGTCCAGAGCCCTTCACGGGGAATTCGGCTACACTTGTTGATTGTACTAAGTGTGTTGCAAAATTTGCATTAGCTTCCGCATTTAGCGCACTTAGTTTTGCATTTAGTTCTAGATTAGTACTTACACCTATTCACCCCCCTTCTAGGTGTTTTTTCAATTGGTATCAGAGATAGTGCTCCTGATATTAGGCTTAACATCCTAGGAGTGAGATCCATTTGGTTGCTAATCTTTTGTTTGCATTTCTTGTTTGCACACATATAGTTTACCATGGCTTTCATGACCCCACCTATGTTTGACCCTTCCAACATTCATGTTTGGAAGATTAGGATGACTATTTATTTACAAACCCTAGGTCATAAAGTTTACCTTGCCATTACCAAGGAATCCTTCCTTAGTGATAGCAATCATATAGGGGCCAATGCACAAGCCCTTGAGGCCATTAGAAGCACATTACCTAAAGATTATCTTATGTGTGTTTCTAACTTTGATTCCGCTTTTGTAGTGTGAAACAAATTGACAACAACCACCACCTCCGAGCTTCAAGTACAAATCCAAGAAGAGGAGTCTAGTGGAGAATCCGACTCACAATGCTTGATGGTCCAAGGGAATGACTCCCTTGAGGTACAATCAGAATCTCTATTAGATGCTAATGATGCTAGTTCTTCATGTGATGATATAGTAGATCCCCATGCTTTAAATGAAGAACTTTCTATTGTTTGTGAAAAAATAATAGAAAAATATAATTTGTTGAAAAAGAAAAGTCTAGGCCTTAACAATGATAATAAAAATTTGATTGCTAGACTTAATGTTATTTTGCAAGAGAAGGATGAGATTGCTAATGAAAGGGACTCATTAAAATCTCAACTTAATCTTGTGTTAAATGAAAATAAAATTTTGAAAAATAAAAATGATTGTGAAGATGTTTTGAAGAAAAATGATTCTTTAACTTCAAAACTTGATTTTGTTTTAAAAAGTAACCATTCTTTGAAAAATGAAATTGAATTTATTTCAAAAGAATTAGAAATTTGTTTAAAGAAAAATGAAGTTTTGAAAAATGATATTTTCTTGCTTAAGAAGAAGGTAGATTGTTTGGGCTCCACTATGAGCCAATGTGCCAAGGATCATACACGTTTGGAAACCTTGGTTCGAAAGAAACAAGTTTCAACTTTTATTCATGCACACCCTCCACGGCATACACATGCTTCTCACGGACACACCCATCACCATATGTATGCTCATGTGTACACTTGTACACATTGTGGACGTAAGGGCCACCTTGCTAAATTTTGCTATGATAGAATACATGTTGATAATTTAGCAAAGAATTTTGTTTGGGTTAGAGAAGGTACTAACCCCCATGGACCCAAAAGAGTATGGGTACCAAAGAACACCCCTCCTATTATTTTTGATGTAGGTGTGGGCTCTCACATGACGTGAGAGTGATGACACCTTGGAGTGGATGCGTTTCGTACTTAAAGGAGATTATTTGGATGCATCACTTTCAAGGAAAGTTTGGTGGGAAGACCACCTTGGTTTGGAGAACTAGAGCGGTGCCCTCATTGGTTTTGGTATCGAATCTCTAACTCCTTATTTATTGTTTTCATGCTTTTAATATTCATGTTTTATAGCATGTTTCATTGTTTAGTGATTAGTATGAAAATGTCATGTTAATTAGATTAGTGATATACATGTTTAGTTATTTTGAGACACCCATGTTTAATATGGATAAATTCTTTTGTGTTCTCACTATTTGGTTGCTATTGCGTATATCATATATCTAATAACATGTGGATATTCATAATAATCATGTTTATGTTTATCATGTTGATTTTTATTGTGTTTTGATGCTTCATGTGTTGATTATATGTTTAGATGTTAGTTTTCATTAAGACTAGGATTTATACTTGTGCATATAGTGGGCCACAAATAAATCTATATATGTTTGGGCTTGATTGCTTATTTGAACCCATTAAATGTGCTAGTATAGTCTAGTTTTGATGATTCATACATTTCAAACTTGTATTCCATTTTTGGATTTGTTTTATGAGTTTTTCACTTCATGTATATGTTTGTATTGCCAAACTTTAAGATATACATGTATACCCCTTGAGTCATTTGCCTTTCATGCAAATCTATATATGGACTCAATTGTGTTTAGGGATATGTATGTATACTTATTGTGTTGACAATTCATACATATACCTTGAAATGAAATTTGTTTTGGTGAAGATTTAGTGTTTCTTGTTTTTTGTGTTTAATTGTTCAACTTCATGTATATGTCTATCTTGTCCAAACTATTAGATATACATGTTTATCCTTTTTGAGCCACGTGCCTTAATGCATATATTTTGTGGACTCGTTGTGTTTTGGATATGTATGTATATTTTAATTTGTACTTGACATACATATGCCATGAAGATTAAATAAGTTTTGATGATTTTCGTGTTTTCAATGTTTAAGGAATAATTGAGCTTTATTAACATTTTCATGATACCATGTTCCACATAACACTAGTGCACTCACCTCTTTTGAAATTTTATGGACTTTATGGATATTAGAGTGTTTTAAGTGCTATGTGATTTACATGTGTTTTATGAAAATTATTTTGTTTTATTCCTTACTTGAAGGATCTCGTACTAGTTAACAAAACTTTCTATTTATAACTAGTTACGGTATTCTTCATTTAGGTAGAGTTTTTCAAATAAAACTTATTTTCAAATCCATTTTTGAAAACCCCTACCATCCACGGGAGGTTGGATGGGAGTCCATGCCTTGTATGTTTATATTGAAAATCTTTTTAAACTTGTGCATGAGATGGGTGGATTAGTTATATGAGTTATACCATGCTTTTATTGTTATGTCAATTGGTATCATTGAACTCTTTCAATTGGAATCATTTTGATCCTTTTGTATACTCATAATTATTTATTGTGTATGTATATTTTCAATTGATATCATCTATTAGTGATTGGTACTCATTCTATTTCATACACATACACTTGTTTTATTTGTGCTATTATATTTCTATATCTTTAGCACAAATTTTGTTTATGCTAGAGCTTGAGCTTCTACTTTATTTCAATTGATTTAGTTTTTTTTCAATTGGTATCTTATTTCAAGCCTATGCATAGTTTGTGTTGGTTTTCATAAAGGGGGAGAAAATTTGATTTTCATATTTCAAATTGGTATTTAGTTTTCCACTCCCTTACTTTATGATAGAAAATAGTCATTTCAATTGTTTATATGGCTTAAAAAGAAAAATACTATCTTTTGATATCAAGATGTCTTGTGTTTTAAATTGGTATCTAAAAATTTTGTTTAAAGTAAAATACAAAAGTTTTGATTTGTATTGACTATATGCAAGGAGAGCTTAACATCTCTTCCACATATAGATTCATGTTGAGTGTATCTTATATTGAGAAGCTTAACATCTCTTCTTTATGTGGTACACGTGTGTAGGGGGAGCTTCACATCTCCTCTTATGCATTACATAATGTGTGTTATGTGAATTAGGGCTTAACATCCCTCCTTCATGTAATGCATATGTGTAGGGAAGCTAACTTAGCGTCTTCATCTTCATGAATGTATATAGCATATAACATTTATTGATCTTTGTTTATTTTCAATTGATATCAAGATGCTTCATTGGCATATTTTTCTATTTGATATCATGTTGTTTAAAGTCACCCTTATTGACTTTGTTTTTGTTTTAGACAAAAAAAGGGGAGAACATTGTTTTATTATTTTGATTGACTTAAAAGGGGAGAAAGATTTTTACCCCTCATTTTATTGTTTGGATTGTTTACCCCTTTGTTGATGATTGACAAAAAGGGGGAGAATAATTTGAGTTTTATATATGCATACTTATGTTTTTGCATATACTAAGTTTTATTGGTAAGTTTTATTGGTATCTAGAGCATCTTGTTAATGTTTTATTAATTTAATTGGTAACTAGAGCTTCTAGAACATGTTTACGTGCGTGTTGATGCATACATGTTTATATGCATACTTGTGTTTAGTTTTCTCATGCTTAACAAATAAACAATAGATATGCATATATGTTTTGTTTTGCAAATAGGAGAAAAAGAATTTGAAGAATTTGATATGTTTTATCTTCATACATTTGCATACATATTTTTGAGCTTCATTGTCATATATTTTTATTTGTTTATGCATGAGTTAAGGGGGAGCTTCTTTGAAGCTTAACTTTAATCCATGCATATATAAGTCCATGAGTTTTGTCATCATCAAAAAGGGGGAGATTGTTGGCCCAAAGGCCTTCCACCCTAGTTTTGATGATGATTAACTCATGTAGTTATGTTTACTAATATTCTTGTGATTTTAAATTTCAGATCATTAGCAAGATATTAGTTGGTGATTAGCTTCAATAAAGGATTTTAGAAGCTTTTCATGTTGATTCCAAGGCCAAAGCTTAAAGATCACACATTGCCTAGCCCATGGATGGAGTTTTGGAGCAAGTCTACTTGAAGATGAAGATCGTCAAGAAGACTTAGGTATCCATAGTTTAGATAGTATGTTTTAGATCCATTTGTAAAGTTTAGTATAGTTGATATGCTCAAGTGCACAAACACACAAGTATTGAAAAAAAGTTTGGATTTGGTTTTTCATGAATAGTAGATCAAAACAAGTTTACTTTATTTCTATGTATATTAGATATGTTCTAGATATACATACATGTTTTAAACTTTCTAGACAAACTTATTTTGACTATCCTATTCATGTATTGAAAAATCAAGTTTGATAAAAAAAACAAGTTTTGTTTTTGATAAAATTTGCAAGACTCAAAAATGAATTGATATGATTGATATATGTCTTGAAATTTTTATCACATGTTTGTGTTTCAATACAAAATGTTAAAACAAGTTTTGTAGATTTTAGAAGTGTTAAAAGATTTTTCAAAATATTTTAAAACTGTTTTTCTGACCCAGTTTTCTGTTCCAGGCTTCAACCAGTCGACTAAGTCAGCTTATTAGTCGACTTGGGCTGAAGTCGGTCGACCGGGACGGTCGACCGACGTGCACAAATCTGTGCACGTTTGGCAGCTTTGGGACAGTCGACCCGGACGGTCGACCGGTCTGAGAGCAGAGCTCTCTGTTTGGTTGGGTCGACCGGGCCGGTCGACCGTGGTTGCCCAACGGTCACATTTCTGACCGTTGGCGGTCGACCGGGCCGGTCGACCGTCAGCCTGTCAGGCTGCCACATCAGCCTAACGGCTAGTTTTCTGATGGAGGTATAAATACCCCATCTCTTGGGCTGTTTTGACAAGACTTTTGACAAGAAAATTTTCAGAGTTTGTTTAGTGTTTAAACAAGTTTTCAAAAGAGTTTTTGAGCCAAAAAGATTTCATCTTTCTTGTTTATGGGTTTTTGGAAAATCAAAGAAAATAGGAATTTGGGATATTTGTATTGGTTTTCATTCTCTATCTTTTACAAGAATTTTCCCAAGTATTTTCTTTGTTGCTTGTTTCCAAAACACCTAGTTTTCCACACTTGAGCTATCTTCTATCCTAATCTATTAGGATCATTTGTTTTGTGAAAAAAGAGAAAAGAAAAGAGAGATTGTTTGTGGTTGAAAGAAACCACTTGTTGTACACCCTTATTCTTTGTGTATCCCTCTTAGGTAGAGGTGATCGGGTGATTGGTTTGCTCCCTCTAGAGAGAGGTGGAGTTTGGTTGTAAACCCTCTTCGGTAGAGGTGTTGGTTGTTGGTTGTCTTGGCTATGGGCCTACCCCTCGGTTGTGAGGTGGTTGTTTGAGAGAGGAGTTCGGTACTCCCTTGTTGTAAAAATCCTTCTCGGTGAAGTTCCCTCGGTGGGAGTCCTCGGTGGACGGTATAGTGGATTGGAAATCCTACACGGTGGTGTAGGCGGGGATGTAGAGCAAGGTGCTCGAACCTCGAAACATATCTTGTTGTTAGCGTTTGATCCACTTGTCTCTAACTCTCTCTCTCTCTTTATATTGTGCAAAGCATCATTCATAACATCATATCATATTTGCTTGTGTTGAGCATAATTCATATCATACATATCTATTTGCATTTGTGTTGTGCCTTGCATATTTCATATTGCTATATCATCTTATATGCTTGGTTGTTTGTGTGTGCCTCACTTGTACTTAATCAACAAGAGCTTCACATAGCACCTCAACCCATTAAAGGGGAATCAAGAGGAGTTAGTCCAGAGCCCTTCACGGGGAATTCGGCTACACTTGTTGATTGTACTAAGTGTGTTGCAAAATTTGCATTAACTTCCGCATTTAGCGCACTTAGTTTTGCATTTAGTTCTAAATTAGCACTTACACCTATTCACCCCCCCCTCTAGGTGTTTTTTCAAACTCTACTGTAGGCCTGGTTTTGATTTTTTTCTTTCTTTTTATTTGTTTATTTGTTTGTTCTTTTTTCTTTGTGATTGTTTGTGAAATAGAATTCAACAACAATTTTTTCAATCCTAATATGAATCCATACTTCACATCAACCTCATTATCGAATAGCTCCAACTCAGCTTTGAAAAACATGAATCAACCAAATAATTTGGATCGGATGTACTCGATCAATATAACCCATACCGCTTATCTGATGACCAAAGTTTCAAAAATAATTTTAACTCTTCACAGAGTCAATGGGGATTCACCTCCCCTAAGTTAATTTTGAACCACCTAGTTCGCAATTTTCACAAATTTCACAATATTCATTCCCTAATTTTGCTTCCTATACTCATTTTTCATAACCACATATAGAAGTAAAAAATCTGAGTTAGAAAATAGTGTAAAGCCAACATGTAAAAGACAGAGCGGCAATTTCAGAAATTGTGGGCCTCCTAATTTCACAATATTTTTAAGAGTCTTACTCAGTCCCACCTCTTCAAAATGATTAAACATCCATCTTGGAATTAACTAAGGAACTCTTGCGTGAGTCTGAGCGACAATCTCAAAACTTGTTGGACTCACAATCTTCACAATTTTTTCAAAACCATGATTCCTACACTCATTTTTTAGAACAATCATTCGAAGAAAAATCTAAGCTAGAAAAGAGTATAGAAATCTTAGATGAGCCTCAAAACAATTTCAAAAATCTTTTACCCAGTCTATTGATAGGTTAGAAGCATAAGTGAGTCAATTGGTCAACATTCATAGGAATGAGGGAACTCACTCTAATCAACCTTGAACCAATTCAGATATCTCTAACTCTATCAATCTAGACTAGGAATCATGTTGTTTTGAAAACCAAGATTCAACATCAGCACACCAATTTGAAATTGACCAAACTCCAAATTTTGAAAATCACATTGATGTTTTGGCAAGTTATCCCTTTCCTGAAATTGAACTTGAGAATGAATATGATCATGAATCTCAACTTGGTAATTCAATTTCACTTCTTCATTCATTGTTGACTTCGGTATCTTTACCTCACTTCAATCTTTTCTCGAGTCAACATTGGATCCTGTGCCAATCCATCATGAAATTGAATCAACAATCTTTTATAATCAACAAATTAAACTTGACCACTTTCATACTTTTAAATGTCTCATTGATAAATTGGCAAGTTTTTCTTTCAAAGAAATTAAACTCAAATAAGAATGTGACTTCAATCCTGAAATTTGTGATCCAGTCCAACTTCTTGAATTAATATTGATTCCTATTTTGCTAACCGATTTGAGTAATATTTTAGAGTTAGTTTGATTCTCATACCTGTCATTCTTTAACTTGAATCACCTATCTTAGAAAGTCACATTCTGTTGTGCGAAAATGAATATGGACTAGAATTTTAACTTTTTGATTTGGACCCGATTCCTGAACAAATTTTGACTCCATGAACCTGTTACTCCATTTAAGTCAAATTTCTGAGCCAGTAGTAGTTCCTGTACTTCTTTAGTTCAAATCAATCATTCCATCTTTTCACACTCTATTTTGGAACAAGGGTGTTGATAAAATTGATTCTGAAATTATTTTGAAAATTTGAAAATTAGATGGGATAAAATTCATAATAAAAATCATTCATATATACATCATTTTAGTGGGTTATATTATAGAGGTTTCTAGTGGGTTCCTCCAGACACCACGTAATTTGGATTGGGCCGCATTTCATGGACCAATTAGACCACCATCAGAACCACCACCTTGAGGTAAATTTTTCCTTTCCTCTCTATTTGTTGCATGCATACATACATTTATGATGCATTGAGGACAATGCATGAGATAAGTGTGAGGGAGGGTTTACTAACGTAAATTTTTTTTAGATTTTCTTTTTTCACTTCTTTTAGGATATTCTTAAAATTTTCCTTTTGTATAGGAATTTTCTCTTTTCTTTAAAAACTTTTTGAAACAAGAGATAAAGTTTTGATTTATTTTTAAGAAAATTAAGATGATCTTAGAAATTAAAGAAGGCTTAAATATGACATCTTAAGCCTAGTCGAAATAATGGATCTTGTTTCAAATTATAGGCTAAGTAAGATAGATTGGAAAGAATTTTATCTTAAATTATTTGCCTTAGATAGTATGCACTTCATACTTACACAAATTTTAGGATGGAAACAAAGACCTAAATTGTTATAAAGCAAAAATAAATAAAAAAGAAATATATATGTGGTATAAGAAGAAAAATCCACTTATTAAGCTGGATAACTGCCTCAAGAAGCGTGATTATTCACGCTTAACGGTGGTTGAAAGAAACAAATAATCCCTCTTAGTTTTGTGGCCTTCTTTACTCGAATCCTTAAATTCGAGGAATATTTTTCTCATGGAGTCATCGGTGAAAGGCTCATTATCCGGATAAACTACAAAGCCTAAAAAACTAAGAGAAGAAAAAAGAAATATATATATAAATAAATGGCTTGATAGATAGAGTTGAAATCCTAAAAATCCTCACTATCACAAAGTGCATATTATCTAGGTTTTTATGAAAAATAAAATATTCAATCTAATATTGAATTCTTATCTTAATTGAAGACAAGATCTTGCATATAGACTAAGTTTAAGGAAGAATAATTTTAGGTGGACTTATTGATTAATCTCTAAAACTGCATATTTCTTACCACATCTACACATTTATTTCATATTAAATACTACTAATAAACACTTCTCTTGCATGTTTCTAGGTTCATGATGTGCAATGAAGAAGAAGACCCTAAATGACTATTTAATTGGTGATTAAAGGCCTACAAAGATAGCCATTGAATTTGGAGGTGATTATTTCAAAATCAGGGACCCAAAACCCAAAACCGAGACATCCAGCCGACAGGGGGACAGCACAGCAGGCGGCGCGCGGCCGCCCTATGGCCGCGGAAACACAGTCATAGGCGTGTTTTCGCGGCTCCGTTGTAGAGCCGCGCGCCAAGATTTGACGCGCAGCTCCGTACAGTACCCTAGTTCCCCCCTTTTGCCTATAAATACCCTGGGGTTTTTCCATAATGGGGGAGAGGAGTTTTTGAGTAGTTTTTAGGTTATTTTAAGGGTTTTTCTTCTCATGATGTAGTTTAGGATAGTTAAGTTTAGTTCTTCTTCTTCTTCCTCCCTTGTATTTTTCATCTCTTGTAGATCTTGTAATAGGAGAGAGAGTGATACATATTTGGAATGCAAGAGTGCTTGTAATAGAAGGTGACAAGCTATAAAAGATGCTCTCTTTACCTCTCTTTATTTTCTATCTAACTCATTTTATATGTTTAGCTAATCTTTTCTCTCATGGCAACTAACTACTAACTACTAACTAGTCAAACTCTTACTTGATAATCCACATGAATCTAATAGCCTCTACTTGGCCTTGCTCTAGCAAGAGCCATTGATGGCTCATGATGATGGATCTAATACTCTAACATATAAATATCTAACAAGCTAACATTACTTTATTTCATGCCTGCTCTTATTGGGTTTTGATGATTTAAGTGTAACTTGTACTTGTTGGTTGAATTTGGATGTGAAAGTTAACATATGAGCCATTCTTTGTAACGCTTTTGAACCAAGGACTAATGATGGCCAATGATACATGTGAGACAACAACCACTAAGAGGTTAGCATGTTGGTGGAGTCATTAGTAGTTAATAGCCATGAGTTTTTTTTTTTATCTTTTCACTTTGTTTTAGAAATATACCAAAAAACACAAACACCATTTCTTCTATGTTTTCCACTTCTTCGTGTTTCACCATACTTCTCTTTTCTATTCTTTGTTCTTTTTCTTTTTATTTTTTTAAACTTTGAAGAACTTTTAACACACACATGAATCAACCGGTAAAGCTTCTATCACCTCCCGTCCTTGTGGATTTGACTCGTTTTAGCCTTTATGCTATAACGGATGTATCGAAGAAGTCAAAGCACACACACTTTAATTCTTGATTTTAAAACATACACTTTTTATGCGCGATGTTCCCCCGATCAAATTTTGGCGCCGTTGCCAGGATGGGAATGGTTTGATTTCATGTTTTTGTTAACTTTTCTTCTTTATTTTTGGTGTACAGGTCAAATTTTTTTAGAAATTGCAGAAGTCCACACTTGCTCTTGTGTGGTTGGGTAAATTCTTGTATATTCTTATTTTTTGCTTCTAATTTTTATTTATATTACCTGTACACTATAATAATTTTAAGAACTAAAATACAAAAATTGGATGCTTTAAAATGGTTTAGACACTTACATCTAGGCACGTGTCAATTTTTATTCCAATATACCGTATTTTGTTCTTGTGTTGTTGTGATCTTGACGGAGGTGTACATATTGCATTGCATATAATTGGGACAAACACGTGAGTGATTTACTCTTTGTGTGTTTATTCTTATCTATAATGCACACTTGCACGAATTGAACTTAAGGGTAAAACCCAATACAACATAAGGTGGGAAACTCAATACACTTCCTTAGCCCAAAAATCACCTCCCCACTCACACAACCCAAGCCTAAATAAAATTTGCTAGACGTTGGCCCCTAGGGACATCTGGACTCATTTAAGAGATTGACCTAAGGGGGAAGTTGTTAGAAGTTAACTCTTGTCAAATCGGTGTCTAAGGTTGGAGATTGAGAGGCGAAACCTCAAAGAACAGTGGTTTGGCATAATTAGGCCCGTTGCTCTAGTACGGATACCTCCCACTGGTCTTATCCCTACCTGGCCGATTAACTCATGGTCAGATTCCGACAATGTACCCCCCCCGGTGGACAGTCTAACAATTAGGAGTCGTTTAGGTCTAAGTCAACCCTATCATAGGCTTGTTTTCTTTTTCTTTTTCTTTATTTGTTTGTTTGTTTGTTTTCTTTTTTGTATATTATAAAATAGATTTTAACAATAATAATTCTTTCAATCATAATATGAATTCATATTTCACCCCGACCTCACATGACTCGGATAACTCCAACCCGGCTATGTACAACAGGAGCCAACCATATATGCCGAGTTGGAATTATCCGACTCAATATGACCTATATCCCCAATCATATGACTATAATTTTCAAAATGACTTTCACTCTTCACATAGTTCATAGGGATTCACCTCCCCCGAGTTAAATTTTTAACCATTTTGTCTACAATTTTCACAATATTCATTCCCCGATTTGGATCCATAGCCTCCTTTTCCTGTTCCACCAACTGAAGAAAAATCTAATTTGAAAAGGAGTATAGAAGCCATGCTTAAGTCTCAACAGCAAATTCAAAATTTGCTTAATTCACAATCCTTCCTAAATCAAACTCCATATACTCCTTTTTTAGAACATCCAATTGAAGAAGAATTTGAGATAGAAAAGCGTTTGCAAGTCTTTGGTGAAAAATTGCACCGATTTCAAAATATGTTAGACTCATCATCTCAGCCAAATTTTCAAGAGTCCTACTCATCTTTTCCAGTCTCACCGATTCAAAATGAACAACCATCAATACTATGAAACCCTTGCGTGAGTCCTAGCAGCAATCGCAAATCCGACGGACTCACAATGTCACCACAATTTCTAAAATCAACTTCCATACTCACCTTTCAAGAATAACCAATTGCTAAAAGTATGGAAGACACGATTCAAACTCAAAATTCTATTACACGGCCTATCAGTAGGTTAGACTCACTATTGAGCGAATTGATCAATGGAGCGAGGAAAGCCTTTCTTGTCGACCTTTGACCGATCCTTATATCCCTAACTCTGCTGATTGGACCCAAGAATCATGTCATTTTGAAAATCTAGTTTCAATTTCATCATACCAACCTAAACTTGATCAACATCAACCTCTTGACATTTTGGTAAGTTATTATTTTCCTGAAATTGAACTTTAGCTTGAAAGTGATCCTGAACCTCATGTTAGTGATTCTATTTCACTTTTTGATTCAATAATGACTCCAGTATCTTTACCAGATTTTTTCTCTATTCCGGAGTCAATATTGAATTCTGTACCAGTACACTGTGAAATTGAATCACCAATATTTTATGATTACACTTCATTAATAGGGAAAGTGTGTGAACATCAATTCTTTGGTTTGGACCCTATTTTTGAACCAATTTCGATTCTAATTGTTAACTCTCGACTTGATTTGAGTCAAATTTCTGAGTCGGTATCGGTTTTTGTTCCTGATCCATTTGAGTCCAAATCCATCATCTCCCTAAATCACACTTCATTGTTAGACAAGGATGTTGAAGAAAATGACTCAGTAATTATTCTTAAAAATTGGAAATTAAATGGGATAAGTTTTTAAATAAGACCATTTATTCTATCAACATTTTACTGGGTCGTATTAGAAAGGTCACTGGTGGGTTTCTGCAATATCCACGATATCTTGATTGGGCAGCAACGATTGACCTAATCAGACCACCATCAGAGCCACCACCATAAGGTAATTTTCCTTCCCTCTCCATTTGTTTCATGTATATACACATTTACGATGCATTGAGGACAATGCATGAGATAAGTGTGGGAGAAGGTTTACTAACATAAGTTGTTTTAAATTTTTTTTCTTTTACACTTCTTTTAGAAACTTTTTAAATTTTTCTTTTGTATTAAAACTCTCTGCATTTCTTTTTACAAAACATTTTGAAAAAAATATAAATATTTTTGATTTATTTTTAAGAAAATTAAGATTATCTTAGAAATTAGGAAGACCTAAAATTATGAAATTTTAAACCAGGTCAAAATAATAGATCTTATTTAAATTTTAGGATAAGAAAGTAAGATTGAAAAGATAAATTGTGAAATCACCTAGAGGGGGGTGAATAGGTGATAATGCTAATCAATGCATAAATTTAAAAATGAGATGATGCAACGATCACTCAAAATAAGATTAGAAGCCGAATACCCCTTGAAGGGCTCTGAACTCCTTCCTCGTGATTCCTCTAAATAAGAGTTTAAGGTGCGCAATGCAATCTTGTTGTGAGAGTATAGATCGACAATATAGAAATGAATGGAAAGCAAGTAAATAACACAAGTAAATTAATCGCAAACACAGAGACTTGTTTCGAGGTTCGAGCACCCAGCTTTACGTCCCTGCCTTCACCCAGAAGGATTTTTGATCCACTAGAACTTCCACAAAGGATTACAACCATTAGGGAATACTCAACTCCTCAATCACACTTCTCTAGTTTAGAGGTAGTGGAACCACAAATACAATAATCACTTGGTGATCAAAAGACCACAAACTCTCTTTTGAAAAACTTTTCTTTACAAAACCCTAGAGAATAATGTATAAGATTGAAGCTCAAGATTTGTAAGTGAAAAATAAAACAAAGTAGAAGAGAGTTTTGACTCAAAAACTTCAGAGAAAATCAGATATTAGAGCACAAAAACTGAGAAGAAAAACTTCTTTCAAGAAGACTGAAGCTTTGATTTCTTTTGCAAATGTTGCTATGATTCTCCTCAACCCCATCCACCCTATTTATAAGATATAGGTAGAGATTAAAGGGTAAACAATAATTTTGATTAAAAAGGAAAGATAAGACCCAAAACAAGCCATAAACCTCATTTGGAGAATAAAACCACGTTTCAAAACAAGTTTAGAAAACTAGCCGTTTGGCTATTAATACACTCACGGTCGACCGGCCCGATCGACCGGTTTTCAAAATCTTTTGACCGTTGGTAGGCCCGGTCAACCGCCCGGTCGACCGTCCCAAACAGAGACTTAGGTGCAGTCAGTCGGTCGAAGCTCGGTCGCCCGACATGGGGTTCGGTCGACCGCCCGGTCGACTGGATAATGACACATGCACGCACCCAACGGTCAGAACTGCAGTCGACCGCTCGATCGACAGTTCTGACCTGAAATAGAGTCGGTCGACCGGCCGGTCAACCGCAACAGGTCAAAACAGATAGTTTAGAAAAATGTTTTTGAAGATATGTTTATTTTCAAAATTGATTTTTATCAAGACTTTGTAAACTACAGTAAATTGAGTTTGCAAATACTGAAATAGGTCTATTGAAATATTTTATACAAAAATAATCTTTTGAAAAACATGTGCAAGTTTGTGTGTGTGGGGAGTTTAAGCTTCAACACTATATACTATCCTTCAACAAACTAAGATATAAGCACTACATATAAAGAGGTCTCTGAGCCGCATTGTGCCGAGCTAGAGCCTCCTCTCCTATGAAAGAGTCCTCTTGCGCCATCAACCTATCAACATGCTTTTAGCGCCATAAACCTTGTAAAATGCTTAAAGCCACCAAGACTTGTACAAACCTGAAATTCATTCTAGAACAACTTATTAGTAATAAATAGCTTCTATATGTTTCGTTATCATCAAAACGTATATAAATGGAGAGTGTAACCTTTTGGGCCAACAATCTCCCCCTTTTTGATGATGACAAAACATATAAGTTATAACACAAGATATAAAAGGGAGGTAAAAACTCCCCCTCAAATAATGCTATATTAAACAAGTATAAAACAATTTAATATTAGAGGATTTTTGTAAATGAGAGAATTTTTGAAAATTTGAAATTTGAAAACACCAAACATAAAACATAAACAAACACTATAACCAATATAGCAACACATATTTCTCTCCCTTTTTATCATACATCAAAAAGGGATATGATAGTAAGAAAACTTCCTTATTCAATAACACAAATATTTAGTTCACCATATATAAAAGAAATCTATTATAGTCAAGTGGTTTAGTAAAAATATCGGCAAGTTGAAAATCGGAAGAAACATAATCAATATCAATATCACCTTTCTCAAAATGATCTCTAAGAAAGTGATATCGAATCTCAATGTGCTTGGTCTTATTATGTTGATTGGCATTCTTAGTCATATGAATAGTACTAGATTATCACAAAATATTTTAATATGGTCAAAATGTAAATCATAATCAAGGAGAGTATGTATCATCCAAAGAACTTGAGCACAACAAGCACCCGCCGCAACATACTCCGCCTCAGCAGTTGAGAGGGCTATTGAATTTTATTTCTTGGAAGACCATGAAATAAGAAAATTACCAACAAAATTGACATGTTCCACTAGTACTCTTCCTATCCACTCTATAACCCGCATAGTCGGCATCCGAAAAACTCGTCATTGAGAATTCTCCGGTCTTCGGATACCATAGACCCATTCCAATAGTGCCCTTAACATAACAAATAATGCGTTTTACCATAATTAAATGACATTCTTTGGGAAAAGATTAGAATCTAGCACAAAGACACATATTAAATATAATATCCGGCCTACTAGCCGTTAAATACAACAAACTACCAATCATGCTTCTATATAATTTTATATCAACACACTTACCTTGGTCATCCTTATCAAGCTTGGTGGTGGTGGCCATGGGAGTGTTGCAAATTTTTGAGACTTCAAGCCCAAATTTCTTGATGAGTTCCTTGGAGTACTTGGCTTGACATATGAAAATCTCATCACGCATTTGCTTGATTTGGAGTCCAAGAAAATAGTTCAATTCACCCATCAATGACATCTCAAATTCACGTTGCATACATTGTTCAAACTCCTTGCAAAGTAATTCATTAGTAGAACCAAAGATTATATCATCAACATATATTTGTATTATAAGAATATCACTACCAACATGTTTAGTAAATAATGTGGTGTCTACTTTGCCTTTAATAAAATCATTTGATAGAAGAAAACTAGAAAGCCTTTCATACCATGCTCTTGGAGCTTGATTTAAACCATACAATGCTTTATCTAGTTTGAAAACAAAATTTAGATGTACATGATCTACAAAACTGGGAGGTTGTTCAACATATACTTCCTCATCAATAAAACCATTTAAAAATGCACTTTTTACATCCATTTGAAAAAGTTTAAAATTTTTATAGGATGCATAAGCTAGTGTGATTCGTATGGCTTCTAGCTGTGCTATGGGTGCAAAGGTCTCCTCAAAGTCGATTCTTTCAACTTGAGTGTAACCTTGGGCCACTAACCTAACCTTATTCCTAATAACATTTTCTGACTCATCCAACTTGTTCATAAAATCCACTTAGTACCAATTATTGGTCTATCATGGGGTCTAGGAATAAGGTGCCAAACTTGGTTGCGCTCAAATTGATTAACCTCTTCTGGCATAGCAAGCAACCAATATGAGTCGCCCTCAGATTTGAGGATGTTTTTGGGTTCAAAATGAGATATGAATGCATAATGCCCACACAAATCATAGAATTTGGAGCGAGTAGTTACCCCCTTTGATACATCACCTATGATGAGATCTTTGGGATGATTTGGGGCATATCTCCAATCTTTAGGAAGTGGTTGTGATTGTTCCACTTCATCCTTTTGAACTTCACTAATAGGTTCTTGCTAGTCTTCTTGGATGGGTGAGTCCTTCAAGGATATTTTCTCCATGTCCTCACCTAATGAGTCAATCTCTACAACATTCTCAATAATAGCATTAGATTCTTCAAATTTAATAGTAAGAGAGGATTTATTGAATACTCTATAAGCCTTGCTAGTACTAGAATAGCCAACAAAGATTACTTCATAAGCCTTAGCATCAAATTTACCCAAATTATCTTTGGTGTTCAAAATAAAACATTTGCATCCAAAAACTTTAAAATATGAAACATTTGGTTTTCTTAAATGATAAATTTCAAAAGAAGTTTTGAAAGTATTTTTACACAAATAAATACGGTTGGATATGTAGCATGCGGTGTTTACGGCCTCGGCCCATAAGTATTGAGGGAGCCCATATTCACTTATCATAGTCCTAACCATTTCTTGAAGAGTTCCATTCTTCCGTTTAACTACTCCATTTTATTGTGGAGTTCTAGGACATTACATTTCATGCTTAATTCCTTTTTCATCACAATAAGTTATGAAGAGTTGGTTGACAAACTCACCACCTCTATCACTTCTTATCCATAAAATTGATAATTCCTTTTCTTTTTCAACCTTTTTTCGAAAAATCTTAAAATGTAAAAAGTTTGATCTTTATGCTCCAAAAAGAAAACCCAAGTGAAACAAGAGAAATCAACGACTAAAACAAAAACATATCTATTTTCATTTAAGCTTTTAGTTTTAGTTGGTCTAAAAAGATCCATGTGAATCAATTCTAATGGCTTGGATGACATGATATCCTTGAATGGTTTGAAAGAATACGTGGTTTGTTTCCCAAGTTGGCACGCACCATAAATACAGTCTTTTTCAAACTTCAAACAAGGAATACCCTTCACCAATTCCTTAGAATTTATTCTAGCAAGGTGATCAAAAGAAGCATGGCCTAATCTTCTATGCCATAACCATGAAATCTCATCAAAAGCATTTAAACATTTTGTAGAGCAATCCAAATTAAGCATCTCAATAATATAGACATTATATTCAGGAAATCCAGTGAGAATACATTCATTGGTTTTACAATCAAAAATTTTGCAAGAAGATCCACGATCACATAGTTGACTAATACTAAGCAAATTATGTTTAAGCCCATCAACAAGAACTACATTTTTAATTAAAGGAAATGCACCAATCTTAATGTTACCTATACCGATGATGGTGCCCTTGGAGTCATCTCCGAAGGTGACAGTGCCACCTTCAACGTACCTTGATAGGGTTGCGAAATTGTTGATCTCCCATGTCATATGCCTTGAGCAACCACTATCAAGGTACCACCGCTCCTTACGTCTTAGAGTCTTAGTGTGTACCTATATCAAATAATTTAAGGCTTGATTTTGGTACCCATATTTTCTTGGGTCCTAATGCATTAGTGTTTTGAACCTAAACAAAATTATTTGTACTATTTATATGTCATAACAAAATTTAGCTAAATGACCATTTCGGCCACAATAAGTACATCTATCACTTCTTCTATATTTAAAAGCATAATGAGTATGTGGTTTAAGAACATGTGATTTATGAGCATGGAATGTTTTTACATGGTTGACATGTGATGTGTTGGCATGATAAACATGTAGAGTTTTAGCATAAGATGTTTTATCATGTTTAGCATGAGGAGTATGCATATACTTCTTTGAAAATATTTCTTTTAGTTTAGTATTATTAAAAGCACATTCTTTTAAATATTTTTCAAATCATTTATTCTAGTTTTTAACATAGAAAACTCATTTTCATCAATTTTAGGATATTTAGTTTTGCAAGCAACTCTATAGGCATCAAAATCTCTTTGTGTTGAAATAAGAATAGAAGATAATTCATCCTTTTCTTTTGAAGAAATAGCAATTTGATTTTAAGCATTTCATTTTCCTTTTTCAATTTTAACAATCTTCCTTTTTAGCATCAAAACTTTCTGAAAGTTCAATGAAGGCTTGTAATAACAATTCTTTACTTATTTCACTATCATCATCATGTGGTTCGGTAGTTACCTTAGGTGTGTTTGCCATGAACACACATTGGCCGTGTCAACTTCATCTTCGGATTCACTTTCTGAGTCCCAAGTGGCTTTGTACACCTTCTTTTCAAACAGCTTCTTTTGCTTCAAGGAGGAAGATATCTTTTTCTTAAAATCTAGACAATCGGCCATGATGTGTTCGGGTTTCTGACAGTTATGCATATGATCTTTTTCTCCTCCTTCTCTTCCCATCGCCTTCTATAGTTGAGATTATTCTTGCGGTACATTCTCTTTACATTTCTCACAAGAAGAGATAGCTCTTCATCATCTTCTTGATCATCTTCTTCATCTTCTTCTTCATCGCAGTTGGTGGAGGTAGACTTGAAAGGTATAGACTTTTTCTTTTGAGGTGCCACTTCTTCTCTAGCTTTTTCCTCTATCTCATGAGTCTTAAGATTTCTAATAAGACTTATGAGCTCCATCTCGTCTTTGTCATTCAATTCCTTCAAGGTGGTAGCTTTGATTTCCCATGATAAAGGGAGAGCACGAATCACCTTACGCACCTTTTGGTCGTTACTTATTTCATCACCTAGAGAAGCAAGAGCATTTGTGATCTTAGTAAACTTAATAATCATATCATCAATAGATTCATTTTCTTGTATTTTAAAACTTTCATATTGGGAACACAAGAGATCTATTTTAGCTCCTTAACTTGTGATGTTCCCTCATGAGTGACCAATAAGTGTTGCCAAATCTTATAGGCAGATTTGCAATGGATACCCGTGTTAAGTCATCCTCATTCAAAGCTAAAAGTAGGACATTTTGAGCCTTCGAATTAGCATCAAATTCTTTGGAGGTAAGATCGGACCAAGTGTCCTCCTCACCTTCGGGTTTACTAAAAGGCTTGGTCAAAGACTTAGCAACTAGGCTACCTAGAGATTGTAGAAAAATGTTCATCCTAACTTTTCATGTGGGAAAGTTGAGTCCATCAAATTTGGGAGGGGTCTTAATGTTCTTGGTCATCTTTACTAGTGTATGATGAAGATATGAAAATAGTGATTAGCAAATTATAGGATCTCTCTAAGGATGTGAAGCCAAAAACTAGAGTCCTAGCTCTGATACCAATTGAAATCACCTAGAGGGGGTGAATAGGTGATAATGCTAATCAATGCACAAATTTAAAAATGAGATGATGCAACGATCACTCAAAGCAAAATTAGAAGCCGAATACCCCGTGAAAGGCTCTGAACTCCTTCCTTGTGATTCCTCTAAATAAGAGTTTGAGGTGCGCAATGCAATCTTGTTATGAGAGTATAGATCGACAATACAGAAATAAATAGAAAGCAAGTAAATAACACAAGTAAATCAATCGCAAACACAGAGATTTGTTTTGAGCTTCGAGCACCCAGCTCTACGTCCCCGCCTTCACCCAGAAGGATCTCCAATCCACTAGAACTTTCACAAAGGATTATAACCACTAGGGAGTACCCAACTCCTCAATCACACTCCTCTAGTCCAGAGGTAGTGAAGCCACAAGTACAATAATCACTTGGTGATCAAAAGACCACAAACTCTCTTTTGAAAAACTTTTCTTTACAAAACCCTAGAGAATAATGTATAGGATTGAGCTCATGGTTTGTAAGGAAAAATAAAACAAAGTAGAAGAGAGTTTTGATTCAAAAACTTCAGAGAAAAATCAGAGATTAGAGCACAAAAACTGAGAAGAAAAACTTCTTTCAAGAAGACTCAAGCTTTGATTTCTTTTGCAAATATTGTTATGATTCTCCTCAACACCATCTACCCCTATTTATAGGATATAGGTAGGAATTAAAGGGTAAACAATAATTTTAATTAATCAGGAAAGATAAGACCCAAAACAAGCCATAAACCTCGTTTGGAGAATAAAACCACGTTTTAAAATAAGTTTAAAAAACTAGCCGTTTGGCTGTTAATACACTCACGGTCGACTGGCGCAGTCGACCGATTTTCAAAATCTTTTGACCGTTGACAGGCCCCGGTCGACTGCCCGGTCGACCGTCCCAAACAGAGACTTGGGTGCAGTCAGTCGGTCGAAGCTTGGTCGCTTGACATGGGGTCCGGTCGACCGTATAACGTGCACACATGCACGCACCCATGGTCTGAACCGCGGTCGACTGCTCGGTCGACCGTTCTGACCTGAAATAGAGCCGGTCGATCGACCGCAACAGGTCAAAACAGATATTTTAGAAAAATGTTTTTGAAGATATGTTTATTTTCAAAAATGATTTTTTTCAAGACTTTGTAAACTACAGTAAATTGAGTTTGCAAATACTGAAATAGGTCTATTAAAATATTTAATACAAAAATAATCTTTTGAAAAACATGTGCAATTTTGTGTGTGGGGGGAATTTGAGCTTCAACACCATATACTATCCTTTAACAAACTAAGATATAAGCACTATATATAAAGAGGTCTCTGAGTCGCGTTGTGCCGAGTTAGAGCCTCCTCTCCTATGAAAGAGTCCTCTTGTGCCATCAACCTATCAATATGCTTTTAGCGTCATAAACCTTGCAAAATGCTTAAAGCCACCAAGACTTGTACAAACCTAAAATTCATTCTAGAACAACTTATTAGTACCAGATAGCTTCTATATGTTTTGTTATCATCAAAACGTATATAAATGGAGTGTGTAACCTTTTGGGCCAACAAATTAATCTTGAATTTTTGCCTTAGACTTATACACTTCACACTTACACAATTTTTGGGATTGAAACAAAGACTGAAAATGCCATAAAAAATATATTTTAAAAATTGATGATACTAAAAGCCACTTATTGAAGTTGGGTAATTATGCCTCAGGAAGCATGGTTATTCACACCTAAAATAGTGGATAAAAATAAAATAATCCCTTTAGCTCTGTGGCCTTGTTTACTCGAGTCCTTAAGTCCGAGGAATATTTTCTCATCTTGTGCCCTAGGATCATCTGGTTTGGGAGTCACCGGCTAAAGGCTCACTACCCGGGTAAATAAGAAAGCTTAAGAAAACTAAGGGAAGAAAAATATATATACAAATATATATATACACAAAATCAATGGCATGAAAGTTTCAGTCGATATCCCAAAAATCTTCACAATCCACAAAGTGCATATTTTTTTAAGAGTTTTATGAAAGATTAAAGAGTCAATTCAATTTTAAATTCTTATATTTAATTTATAACAAATTTTGCATTTCGACTTAGTTTAAGGAAGAATAATTCTGGTTAACCTCCGACCTTGAATCACTTATATTTTCGCAAATGTACTTCAACACTTTTCTCTATTTTCAAAATACTAACATTTAATTTCTTTCTTTATGGATTTTGTGGGTGTAATCCGCTGAAAACCCTTAGAAGACAAAACTCCTCCTCTAGGAGAAGCCTAGAGGTTTAATGGCATGTAGCACATGCTTAGTGCAATTGTGTCACCTGCAAAAGTGATGTAATAATTCCTTTAGTTTTTTGTTTTGCTCGGGATGAGCAAAAGATAAGTGTGAGGGAGTTATTAGTCTCTAAAACTGCATATTTCATATCACATCTTCATATTTATTTCATATTATATTCTGCTAATAAACACCTCTCTTGCATGTTTCTAGGTTCATGATGTACAATGAAGAAGAAGACCCTAAATCACCATTTAATTGGTGATTAAAGGCCTACAAAGATAGCCATTGACTTTGGAGGTGATTCTTTCAAAATCAGGGACCCAAAAACCAAAACCGAGACATCCAACCGACAAGGAGACAGAAGAGGACAGCGCAGCAGGCGGCTTGCTCCGTTGTGGAGTCGCGTGCCAAGTTTTGACGTGCGGCTTCGTATAGTACCATGGTTCCCCCTTTTGCCTATAAATACCCTGGGGTTTTTCCAGAATGGGGGAGAGGAGTTTTTGAGTGGTTTTTAGGTTATTTTAAGGGTTTTTCTTTTCATGTTGTAGTTTAGAATAGTTTAGTTTAGTTCTTCTTCTTTTTTCTCTCTTGTATTTTCTATTTCTTGTAGATCTTATAATAAGAGAGAGTGATACATGTTTGGAATGCAAGAGAATAGAAGGTGACAAGCTATGAAAGGTGCTCTCTTTATCTCTTTCTGTTTTCTATCTAACTCTTTTACATGTTTAGCTAATCTTTTCTCTCATGGTAACTAACTACTAACCACTAACTAGTCAAACTTCTTACTTGATAATCCACATGAATTTAATAGCCTCTACTTGACCTTGCTCTTGCAAGAGCCATTGATGGCTCATGATGATAGATCTAACACTCTAACATCTAAATATCTAACAAGCTAACATTACTTTATTTCAAGCTCTCTCTTATTTGATTTTGATGATTTAAGTGTAGCTTGCACTTATGGTTGAATTTAGATGTGAAAATTAACATATGAGCCATGCTTTGTAACGCTCTTGAATCAAGGACTAGTGATGGCCAATGATACATGTGAGGCAACTATCACGAAGAGGTTAGCATGTTGGTGGAGTCATTAGTAGTTAGTAGCCATGAGTTTTCTTTATTTTTTACTTTGTTTTAGAAATATACCAAAAACTATTTCTTCTATGTCTTTCACTTCTTCGTGTTTCATCGTACTTCTCTTTTTTATTCTTTGTCTCTTTTCTTTTCATTCTTTTAAACTTTGAAGAACTTTTAACACATACGTGAATCAACCAGTAAAGCTTCTATCGCCTCCCGTCCTTATGGATTCGACTCGTTTTAGCCTTTATGCTATAATAGAAGTATCGAGGAAGCCAAAGCACACACACTTTAACTCTTGATTTCAAAACATACACTTTTTGTGCGCGCAGTTTTCCCTCGATCACTTATGTTCTTAGATCGCTTATATTTTTGCAAAAATATTTCAAAAACTTGTCTCTCTTTCAAAATACATTTTCAAAATACTAATATTTATTTTCTTTCTTTATGGATTTTGTGGGTGCAATCACTGAAAACACTCAGGAGACAACACTCCTCTTCTAGGAGAAACCTAGAGGTTTAACGACTTGTTGTACACGCTCAGTGCAATCACGTCACTTGCGTAAGTGGTTTAATAACTTTCTTAGTGTAGTTTTTTCTTTTCTTATTTTGCTTAGGACGAGCAAAAGATAAGTATGGGGGTGTGATTAGTCTACAAATTTGCATCATTATATCACATTTTCCTACGGATTTATGAATAAAATGATGCTTCTCACAAGTGTTTTGATCTATTTTGCAAATAATCAAAAGTTCTAGGGCATATGGGTAATAAGAACTTAATTATACTAATTTTGGGTAATTAAACTGGATTTCTTGGAGGCTAAGCTAGAGAGCTTCTAGAAGATGCATTGGATCCCGTGTTTGAAGACATATCTAGAGAAATACACGTCCAAATATTGCAAAACTAGATACATACAGAAGGTGTTAGAAGCCAGTCGAACCATGTGACTAAAATTCAGGGCAATCGGCCCTAATTTTGACATGGAAATGCCATGAAAACGCGGAATTTTTATGGGCCCACATGTCGATTTTTGACATGTGGCTTCGTCTCGTCTGCCAAATCCTTCCTGTGCCTATAAATACCGCATTTATGGACCTGAGACGGGAGTTTCGAGAGTAGTAGTTAGGATTTCTGTCTTTTAGTGTAGTGTAGTGTAGGTGTTCTTCTTCTTTCCTTTTTATTTTCATTTACTTTTAGATTCATGTATTAGGGCAGAGAGATTCAAAGAGAGAAAGAGAGAGATTGATGTAATAAATGGTGACAATCTATGTAACCTTCCTCCTTTGTTCAATAGTTTTTTTCTAACCTCTAACATGACTAGCTAACTTTCATTTCATAGCAATCTAATCACTAAGCACTAATCATCTAACTACTTCTTGATAATCCACATGAATTTAGTAGCATCTACAAGGCCTTGCTCTTGTAAGAGCAGTTGATGGCTCATGATGATGGATTCTAACATCTAACTTGCTAACTTGCTAACCAAGCTAACTATCTCTTAATCATGCTTACTTCTAATGATTTTGATGATCTAAGATTTGTATTAGCTTGTTTTTGATGCAAGTTTTGTATGTGAGGAACCATCTTATGTGTCATGCCTTGTATTGCTTCTTGAAGCCAAGGACTAGTGATGGTCAAAGATCCATGTGAGGAAATTATTACTAAAAGGTTAGCATAATTAGTGAAGCATTTAGTAGTTAGTTGTCATGAATCTTCTTCTCTTTTTAATTTGTTTCAAACCTTTTCTTCAACAAAAAAAAATACCATTTTTATTTCATGTTGTTTTCATCTCCTATTTCTTCTACTTCTTCTTTTCTTTATTTTGTTTTTAAAACCATTTCCAAAACCTCTTCTTATTTCATTTTCTTTTATCATTTTTTTATTTTCTTATTTGCTTCCACCAATTCACAACCACTCCTCTTTTGTTTTCATATCGTCATTTTCATAACCTTCTCACTTATCACTTCTAGATTTCTTTTCTTTTTTCTTATTTTTTAACCAAGAAGAACCTGTTAACAGCTGTCGTGAATAAAAATCGTTAATGCTTCTATCGCCTCCCGTCACTGTGGATTCGATCCATTAAGCCAATACTATAAAGGAAGTATTGAGAGAACATTAGCGCACACACACGCACACACAATTTCATTGATTTCATAAACTACATGTTTTCAAGTGCTGATTTCGCCCCGATCAGCATCCTATAGGTCGATCGGCGAGTGAAGGCGCTGAGCTTCTCCAACATCCATATTGGATGGTCATGGCCAGTAGGGTCTAACATGTTGATAGGTATTTGAAAGATGATGGTTTCAGTTACTAGGTCGAATATCCCCTTGATGATCCCCTCATCCCCCTGTTCCCCTCCGGTAGCATTAGTTGATTGACAGTCTAAAACGATTGCAGGGCTGATACAGGTCTAGGGATTTATCATTGGAAGTCCCTTACACATCTATGTTCAAAATATGGATGTTTTTCTCGTCTACTACTGACGAGATGGTGTTGTACAGAGGGATATTTTTAACACTTTGAACTTCCCTCCATTAGGCCGAGCATTGAGGTTTACTTGTGGAGTTGGCAAAGGACTCTCTGGCAAAGTATTGTGCCTTGAGTAACCAAACCCATAGAGCTCACAATTGTTGACAATTCTCCACCCGATCTTTAAGAAGAAGCTCTCATTTGCTTCCTTAACATGCCTGAATCCTAGACCCTCGAGCGCCTTTGGTTTTTTTTTGGATGGTCCCAGATTCTAAGAACATGTTTCTGCCTGTCCGGCTGAAACCTAGTAGAAGTTTCTCATGATGCCTTCCATTTCTCTACAGATTGCCTTCGGTAGAAGTTCTACACTCATGTGGAATGAGGGGACTACTGCCTTGGAGGCCTTGATTAGGACTTCTCTTCCCACATGAGAGAGTAGCGAGCTTTTTCCAGCCTTGCAGTGTTTCATGCATTCAAATGCTTGTAATTTGTCATTGGTCTGCTTGTGGCAAATAGGGAGTATCGTGCTATTCTTTATTCATAAATCAGATTTTAAGAGCACACACTATCCTGCCTTCACACTTTCCAAGATGTTATTAGTAAAAAAATGGAAGATTTGAGTAGTTAATCACTTGGCCTAACCAATTGGAGAAGATGTCGAGGATCTATTTGATGGTCTTGAGATTCTTGATAGTTGCTTCCCTGAAAATTATGAGGTCATCGGCTAACATGAGGTTTAAGACAGCGGAAGCTGCATAGTTGATCCTCAAACCCCTGAAAACCCCTTTGCTCTCAGCTTCATGAAGAAGGGAAGATAGGACTTTCATGCAGATAATGAATAAATATGGGGATAAGGAACACTCTTGATGCAGACCTCTCTCGGGGAGAGAGAAATCGTCCATCTCTCTAATACTGACTTCGATGGTAGGTGCATATGCAAGCTCTGATGAGATCCATTAACTATTGAGGGAACCCAACTAGCTTCAAGGTCTAAAAAGGAAGAGACATTCTACCCGGTCATAAGTTTTAGACATATCTACCTTTAGATTGAAGAACTTTGATTTTTGCTCTCTTGTTCATGGAGTGAATTAGCTCCTGGGCTATTACAATGTTATCTAAGATCTGTCTGCCTAGAACAAAAGCGGGCTGGTGGGGGAAGATGCAAGACTCTAATAGAGGTCGACTTCTGTTGGCAAGTATCTTGATCACCTCCTTGTAGATGACATTGCATAGAGCAATCAGTCTGAAGTCTATTGAGGATTGGCACTCCTTATTTTTATGGATCAGGACCAAGTTCGTATCATTCACTCCCTAGTTAAAGCACCAGAGATGAAGAACTTTTGGGAGAGTTCTAGTACTTTGTCATTCACAATGGGCTAGCCCGACTAAGAATATCAGAGGGAGCCCATCCCAGTCCAAGGGCCTTGGTCAGTCTCATACTCTTGATGACCTCCTCAATCTCCTCACTGGAAGGATATGTCATAGATCCACTTCGGAGTCAGTCGTGGACCTGAATCTAAAGTCATCGAAGATCGGCTCTGGTTTGGTAGACGTGAAAAAATCTTTGTAGTAATTGTCTAAGGTCCTCCTTATCTATGTGGGTTCAGATTTCCATTCACAATTTGCGTTCTTGATGCCAAGAATCTTATTTCTCCAGCGACGCTCGATTGAGGATACATGAAAGAACCAGATATTCCTGTCTCCTTCCTTGAGAAATTAGGATTTGGACCTATATTTCCAAAAAACTTCTGCATCAGTAAGTAACTCCTCCAGGCACTTAGATATTTTTTGTTCCTTCTGCATAAAAGCTGGACTCGGAGGATTTTTGTTGGCTACGTTCTCAAAATGTTCTCAGTGCCACTTTATGGATTCTGATTGGAACTCATCCACCTTGTTTAAGAAGCCTGGCCTCTCGCAATCAGTTCATACTTTTAAAAGAAAATCTTTGTACTCAGGTTTTGTCACCCACATGGCTTCAAACCTGAAATTCCGTCAATGGTGCCTTGACGATTTTTGTAGTTTCACCAAGATTGCGCAATGATCGATGTCGTCATGAGAGGAGATGCACCGAGGCATCCTTGAAGATCGCCATCCATTCCAGATTACTATAGGCTTTGTTATGTCTCTCCCGGATGTGAGTACCTGGAGCTTGTTTATTTGACCATGTATAAATTACACCATTTAAGACCAGACAGTTCTAAGAAATTTATTAAAATACACTATCTTATTCCAGTTAACAGTACCCCGCCAGATTTTTCAAATTAAGAAGAAATTACATTAAAATCTCCATAACATAAAACATGGAGGTTTAATGTAGAAATTTTACTAGAGAAGCTTTCCCAAATGCTCGCTTTTTGTGTAAGATGGGCTCTTCATAGACACATACAAGGTTTTAGATTGTAAGCCAATTGCCAATTGGACTTCTACCGCAATGAAGTTAGATGAAGATGATGTGATATGGAGGTTATGAACATTATTTCAGATGAATCATAAGCCTCTCGGTAGGCCAGAGGATAGCATAATAAAGGAGTTGATAGCATTTAGGCCCCAAAGGGTATAGATGGACTAGATCTCTGAAGAATGTGTTTTTGATATAAAGGTGATAATGGGCAAGGTTGAAAGGAAAGATTTTAAAAACTCCTACACCCCCAGCAATTCTAGGCTAGAAGTGTTATTTATTTTGGCCGGTTTGCGTCGTAGATCTCATCTTTCTACTGTTTGACAAATAATCGACTTAGTTTGAAGCTGGGGATGAGGTTTTTTTCATGGAATCGCACCAATCCCGTTGTCATCATCTAGCTCCTCAATGACCAGTTTCCTTTTAATGTTGGATATGATGGATGGGGCCTATTCAGACTCCTTAAATTTATCTTGCTCAATCTTTTATCTGTTATTACTTTGTGATATGGTAGTGACTCTGCTGGTTGTTATTTAAAATTCTTCTCTACTTTGATCTCACTACAAAAAGGGAGAATGTAATCTGAGCTTCATATTCTTCTTTTCTCTCCAGCCGCCTCTGTTGTTACCAGATCGGAAGAGCGCAAAGATGGTGGAGAGTTGCTTAGCGAGAGCCTCCTTGATGTTCACTTTGAAGGTCTCATCTCTGAAAGTGGTTGGGATAGGAGTTGGGTGGCTTAGGCAGTTTGTGAAGGGGTCATGAAGAGGGGTTCCACATTTGGGTGGGAAGCAATGAGGAAGTGGCGGTGATGAGGGGGTCGAAGGGAGGGTTTGTTGTGAGGTCGATTTGTGCGAGGGAGGGATTGATAGGAATCGAGGAGGATGGAACTGGGGGCTTGATGTGGGTGGAGATTTTGTGTGGAGGGCCTTGATTGACGTTGGTGAGGGTGAAGCTGGAGTTAAGCGTTTGACATGGGTGTCAATTTGGGTGGTGGGAGCTTTGAAGTGTGACAATAAGGATGGAGTTAGGAAGTTCAGGGGTAAGGCACAATTGTAGTTCATAGGCTGCCGATTGGGCGATTGTGGGTGGTAGCTTGGGTTCTGCAAGCAGGCTCGGAGAGAGGTGGATTCAGTTTCAGGTTCAGGTGGAGGTGGTTGGGATGAGTTCTAGAATTTTCAATTCGGGTGTAGGTTTGTGGTAGGATTCAATGGGACAACGACAGGGCTAGGTATTTGTTCAGAATTGTTTGGTGGTGGCTTATGGATGGGGTGAGTTGCGATGGCGGGGGCTTGCTGATGAGATCGCCGAAGATGGAGATGGATGTGTAGGGGGGTTATTTTGCTCTGTACGTGGGTGGGGGAGCTCTGTAGTCGCCATCTTCAAGCCTATGAGCAAGGAAGAATTCAAGATGTGATGATCAGCTAATTTGACTTAGGTGAGCCATTTATATCATTTTTCTTCCTATCAATGACCCCACAGTACAAGAAAATTTGAGGGAACTTCTCATAGATATCCAAGACTTGATGATTTGCATTATCAAGGAGGGGAAGAGCTAGTCGACTTTTCAAGGGTTTGGTGACGGTAATGCAGATATTGACGCGGGCAAAATTTGTCCACTTCTCTGCATCCCAGTTGTTAATTGATGTGACCGGACCTAGATCCTTCACAATACAGGTAATGATCTATTCTTTAAGCATATTCCATGAGATGTCGTGGATTTGGATCCAAAAATCACAAGATTTCAATTTGTCCTTTTCCGATAGGGTTCATGGATGATATTTCTCCATCGTAACTAATTCGTTCTCGAACAGCCAAGGTCAACTCCACAAGACTCTCTCCGCTTCGGCTCATTGGAAATTTAGGTCTAAAAAGTTTCTCATCGTAAATGTTAATTTGATCACTATATATGTTCTAGGCTATAGCTAGACTTTTCTATGATTTGTGCTCTTTAGAAAGATCGATCTATTGCAATTTTAAAGATGTTGGTTTGTGGACATCGGAATCAGTGGTTGTTTGGTTAGAATGATGGGTGTGTGTTACTTGATGTGATCTTGAGGATGCTATCCAACTGAGTGATAAGAGATGAGATGGGTTTGAGTGGATCCATGTCGTCAACGTCGAGGTCGGACGGATACGATTAGGCGTACGGAATTATATTAACCAGTTAGGAACCTTGCTGGTAGTAAGAGTAGAACTCATCTCTCTAAAAAGAGAGAGGAAAAAGATTTTCTAGTTAAATAAAAGACTTGAATTTCATTAATAATTAAACATTTTGACCCGTCATATATATTATTTGAAGAAGTTGAGTATACTTGAGATCTTAATTTTATGTTATGTTAATCTTAAAATAATAGGGCCCTACTCGACCCTGGCTGATTTTATCTCTACTTTTGAATGTGTAATAAATTGTTTTAATATCTAATATTTATCTCCTCTTTCATCCAGAGTGAAACACCCTTGACTCAAGGCTATTGTTTGTTGGCCCAAAGGCCTTCCACTCTAGTTTTGATGATGATTAACTCATGTAGTTATGTTTACTAATAATCTTGTGTTGTTTAAGTTTCAGATCATTAACCAAAATATTAGTTGGTGATTAGCTTCAACAAGGTGTTTAGAAGCTTTTCATGATGATTCCAGGGCCAAAGCGTCAAGATCACACATTGCCTAGCCCATGGATGGAGTTTTGGAGCAAGTCTACTTGAAGATGAAGATCGTCAAGAAGACTTAGGTATCCATAGTTTAGATAGTGTGTTTTAGATCCATTTGTAAAGTTTAGTATAGTTGATATGCTCAAGTGCACAAACACACACGTTTTCATGTTTTGGATTTGGTTTTCATGAATAGTAGATCAAAACAAGTTTACTTTATTTCTATGTATATTAGATGTATTCTAGATATACATACATGGTTTAACTTGCTAGACAAACTTATTTTGACTATCCTATTCATGTATTGAAAAATCAAGTTTGATAAAAATACAAGTTTTATTTTTGATAAAATTTGCAAGACTCAAAAATGAATTGATATGATTAATATATGTCTTGAAATTTTTATCACAAGTTTGTGTTTCCATATAAAATGATAAAACTATTTTTGGTGATTTTTAGAAGTGTTAAAAGATTTTTAGAAAAATATTTTATATTGTTTTTCTGACCCAGATTTCTGTTCCAGGCTTCAATCAGTCGACTAGTCAACCTGACCTAGTCGACTTGGGTGAAGTCGGTCGACCGGGTCGGTCGACCGACGTGCACAAATCTGTGCACGTTTGGAGGCACTGGGACGGTCGACCGCTCGGGTCGACCGGGGCACTTACAGTGCTCTCTGTTTGTTTCGGTCGACCGGGCCGGTCGACCGCAGTTGCCCAACGGTCATATTTTCGACCGTTGGCGGTCGACCGGGCCGGTCGATCGTTGCCTGTCAGAGCTGCCAGCTCAGCTCTAACGGCTAGTTTTGTATTGGGGCTATATATACCCCATCTCTTCATAGTTTTTGTAGAAGTTTTCAAGGGCAAAAATTCCAGACCTTCTTAAGTGTTTTTAAAGAGTTTTCAAAAGTGTTTTGGGCTTTAAACTTCCAATTTGATTTGTGTTTTGGGTTTTGGAAAATCAAAGAAAATAGGAATTTGGGATATTTGTATTGGTTTTCATTCTCTATCTTTTACAAGAGTTTTCCCAAGTATTTTCTTTGTTGCTTGTTTCCAAAAACACCTAGTTTTCCACACTTGAGCTATCTTTTATCCTAATCTATTAGGATTATTTGTTTTGTGAAAAAGAGAGAAAAAGAGAAGTGTTTGAGGTTAAGCCTCTTAGTTGTAAACCCTCCTTGCTTTTGTTGTATCCCTCTTTGGTAGAGGTTGATCGGAGTGGTATTGTGGTTGGATCCCTCTTCGGTAGAGGTGATTGTGTTTGTATTGGCTACGGGCCTTATCCCTCTTCGGTAGAGGTGGATTGTGGTTGTATAGCCCCGGTGGCTTTGTAAGGATTGAGAGAGGAGTTCGGTACTCCTATAGTGGATTGGAAATCCTACACGGGGATGTAGAGCTAGGGGCTCGAACATCGAAACATATCCGTGTGTTTGCGTTTGATCCAATATCTCTCAACTCACTCTCTCATTTATTTGTGCAAAGTATCATACATAACATCATATCATATTTGCTTGTGTTGAGCATAATTCATATCATACATATCTATTTGCTTGTGTTGCCTTGCATATATTCTTATTGCTATTCATCCTTATTTGCTTGGCTTGCTTGTGTGTGTGCCTAACTTATACTTAACCAACAAGAGCTTCAAATAGCACCTCAACCCATTCAAGGGGAATCAAGAGGAGTTAGTCCAGAGCCCTTCACGGGGAATTCGGCTACACTTGTTGTGTTGTATTAAGTTTGTGCAAGATTTGCATTAGCTTTCGCATTTAGCGCACTTAGTTTTGCATTAAGTTTTAGATTAACACTAACACCTATTCACCCCCCCCCCCTCTAGGTGTCCCTTTCAATTGGTATCAGAGCCAAGTGCTCTGATTTTGGGTCTAACAACCTAGAGTTAAAGATCCTCATTTTAGGCTAATCTTGTTTGCATTTGCTTGTTTGCACACATATAGTTTACCATGGCCTTCATGACCCCACCTATATTTGACCCTTCCAACATTCATGTTTGGAAAATTAGGATGACCGTTTATTTACAAACCCTAGGTCATAAAGTTTACCTTGCCATTACCAAGGAATCCTTCCTTAGTGATAGCAATCATATAGGGGCCAATGCACAAGCCCTAGAGGCCATTAGAAGCACATTATCTAAAGATTATCTTTTACGTGTTTCTAACATTGATTCCGCCTTTGCAGTATGGAATTTGTTGACAACAACCACCACCTCCGAGCTTCAAGTGCAAATCCAAGAAGAGGAATCTAGTGGAGAATCCGACTCACGATGCTTCATGGTCCAAGGGAATGACTCCCTTGAGGTACATTCGGAACCCCACTTAGATAATGATGATTGTGCTAGTTCTTCAAATGATTTTGTTGATCCCCATGCTTTGAATGAAGAACTGTCTATTGTATGTGAAAAATTAATTGAAAAATATAATTTGTTGAAAAAGAAAAGTCTGGAAATTGAAAATGAAAATAAGAGTTTACATTCTAGACTTGATGTTGTTTTGCAAGAGAAAGAGGAGATTGCTAATGAGAGGGATTCATTAAAATCTCAACTTGATCTTGCACTTAAAGAAAATAACTTTTTGAAAAATAAAATGATTGCCATGCTATTTTGAAGAAAAATGAAAACTTGTCCTCAAAAATTGATTTTGTTTTAAATGAGAATGTTGATTTGAAAAATAAAATTATTTCCATTTCAAATGATTTAGATGTGTGTTTAAAGAAAAATGTTGCTTTGCAAAATAAGATTGATGAACATGTTTGCCATGCTAGGGTAGTTTCACCTAGATCACCCCTTGCATGCTCCGCTTCTTCTATGATTAAAATGATATAAACATGTTGAAGAAGAAAATGGATTGTTTGGGCTCCACTATGAGCCAATGTGCTAAGAACTATACACGCTTGGAAACCTTGGTTCGAAAGAAACAAGTTCCATCTTTTATGCATGCACACCCTCCACGGCATACACATGCTCCACACGGACACCATCAACACATGTATGCTCATGTGTACACATGTACACATTGTGACCGAAAAGGCCATCTTGCTAAATTTTGCTATGATCGTTTACATGTTGAGAATTTAGCAAAGAAATTTGTTTGGGTTAGAGAAGGTACTAACCCCCATGGGCCCAAAAAGATATGGGTACTAAAGACCACCCCTCCTATTATTTTTGATGTAGGTGTGGACTCTCACATGGCGTGAGAGTGATGACACCTTGGAGTGGATGCGTTCCGGACTTAAAGGAAATCAATTGGATGCATCACTTTCAAGGGAAGATTTGGTAGAGATGACCACTATGTTTTGGAGACAAGAAGAGTTGCCTTCTAGGTTTTGGTAACATTCTTAACTCCTTATTATTGTTTACATGCTTTCATATTGATGTTTTATAGCATGTTTTCATTGTCTATGAATTAGTGTGTAAATATCACATTTATTAGATCCTTAACATACATGTATAGTATTTGAGACACACATGCTTGCATGAACCCATACTTAGTGTTCTCACTTTTGTTTAAGCTGTAATGTACATCATGAATCTAATACATGTGAATTTACATAGTAATCATGTCTTAGTTTTATCATGATGATTTTTATCTTGTTTTTGATGCTTCATGTTAAGATTACTTGTTTAGATGTTAGTTTTCATTAAGACTAGGTATATATTCGTGCATATAGTGGGCCACAAATAAATCTATATATGTTTGAGCTTGATTGCTTATTTGAACCCATTACATGTGCTAGTATAGTCTAGTTTTGATGATTCATACATTTCAAACTTGTATTCCATTTTTGGATTTGTTTTATGAGTTTTTCACTTCATGTATATGTTTGTATTGCCAAACTTTAAGATATACATGTATACCCCTTGAGTCATTTGCCTTTCATGCAAATCTATATATGGACTCAATTGTGTTTAGGGATATGTATGTATACTTATTGTGTTGACAATTCATACATATACCTTGAAATGAAATTTGTTTTGATGTATATTTAGTTTTTCTTGATTTTGTGTTTAATTGTTTAACTTCATGTATATGTCTATCTTGTCCAAACTATTAGATATACATGTTTATCCTTTTTGAGCCACGTGCCTTAATGCATATATTTTGTGGACTCGTTGTGTTTTGGATATGTATGTATACTTTAGTTTGTATTAGACATACATATGCCATGAAGGTTAAATAAGTTTTGATGATTTTCGTGTTTTCAATGTTTAAGGAATAATTGAGCTTAATTGAATATTTTCATGATTATGATATTCACACTTTATTTGTACACTCACATTATTGCTTGCTCATGTTTTGTATTCATGAGTCATATTTATGCCTAATTGAATTAGAGTGTTGATTATCATGTGGATTTCATGTTTCATGAAATTTATTTTTAGTTTATTCCTTGCTTGAAGGATTTCGCACTAGTTAACAAGTTTTTCATTTTGACTAGTTCGTATTCTTCAATTTGGTAGTGATTTTCAAACAAAACTACATTTTCAAATCTATTTTTGAAAACCCCTACCTTCCATGGGAGGTTGGAAGGGAGATCACGTTCATGTATGCTTTACTATGAAAATCATTTTAAACTTGATCATGATTGGGAGGATTAGATTATATGAGTTATACCATGCTTTTATTGTTATGTCAATTGGTATCATTGAACTCTTTCAATTGGTATCATTTTGACCTTTGTGTATACTCATATGTTTATTGTGTATGTATATTTTCAATTGGTATCATCTATTGGTGATTGGTACTCATTCTATTTCATACACATATACTTGTTTTATTTGTGCTTAAGATATAAATTTTTCACAAAATCTTGTTTATGCTAGTGCTTGAGCTTCAATTTTGTTTCAATTGATTACTTTTAAATTGGTATCAAGCCCATGCATCTTTTTAGTTGGTATTTCATAAAGGGGGAGAAAATTTAATTTTGTCTTTCAATTGGTGATTCTTCAATTGGTATTTGTTTCCCACTCCCTTACTTTATGATTGAAAATTTCATATTGGTATCATATGTTTAATATGAAAATTATTTACAATTTGTATCAAAATTTTGTTTAGACATTCAAAATTTATTATGTTTAATTTCAATTGATATCAAGATATTTCATGTGTTTTTGCTTAAAATTGGTATCTAAAAATTTTGTTTTTAAGAAAAATACAAAAGTTTTGATTTGTATTGACTATATGCATATAGATTCATGATGAGTGTATCTTGTATTGAAAAGCTTAACATCTCTTCGTTATGTGGTACACGTGTGTAGGGGGAGCTTTACATCTCCTCTTATGCATTACATAGTGTGTGTTATGTGAATTAGGGCTTAACATCCCTCCTTCATGTAATGCATATGTGTAGGAAAGCTAACTTAGCGTCTTCCTTTTCATGAATGTATATAGCATATAACATCTATTGATCTTTGTTTATTTTCAATTGATATCAAGATGCTTCATTGAAATATTTTTCTTTTGATATCATGTTGTTTATAGTCACCCCTTATTGACCTTGTTTTTGTTTTAGACAAAAGGGGGAGAACATTGTTTTATTGTTTTGATTGACTTAAAAGGGGAGAAAGATTTTTACCCCTCATTTTAATGTTTGGATTGTTTAACCCCTTCTTGATCTTTTTGTTTGACAAAAAGGGGGAGAAAATTTGTTTGATTTGATTTTACTTTGAACCCTTTGTTGATGATTGACAAAAAAGGGGAGAAGTATTTGAGTTTATATGCATGTTTTCATTGCTTAAGGGGGGAAAAGTATTTGTCTTCCTTGTTATTTATGCATATATGTTTTTGTATTATATTGCAAATAGGAGAAAAAGATTTTGATTTATGCTTGTTGCATGTTTTATCTCCATACTTGCATACATATTCATGTGTTTCATTTCCATATCTTATTATTTATGTCTATACATGAGTTAAGGGGGAGCTTCTTTGAAGCTTAACTTTAATCCATGTATATATAACTCCATGAGTTTTGTCATCATCAAAAGGGGGAGATTGTTGGCCCAAAGGCCTTCCACTCTAGTTTTGATGATGATTAACTCATGTAGTTATGTTTACTAATAATCTTGTGTTGTTTAAGTTTCAGATCATTAACCAAGATATTAGTTGGTGATTAGCTTCAACAAGGTGTTTAGAAGCTTTTCATGATGATTCCAGGGCCAAAGCGTCAAGATCACACATTGCCTAGCCCATGGATGGAGTTTTGGAGTAAGTCTACTTGAAGATGAAGATCGTCAAGAAGACTTAGGTATCCATAGTTTAGATAGTGTGTTTTAGATCCATTTGTAAAGTTTAGTATAGTTGATATGCTCAAGTACACATACACACACGTTTTCATGTTTTGGATTTGGTTTTCATGAATAGTAGATCAAAACAAGTTTACTTTATTTCTATGTATATTAGATGTATTTTACATATACATACATGGTTTAACTTGCTAGACAAACTTATTTTGACTATCCTATTCATGTATTGAAAAATCAAGTTTAATAAAAATACAAGTTTTGTTTTTGATAAAATTTGCAAGACTCAAAAATGAATTGATATGATTAATATATGTCTTGAAATTTTTATCACAAGTTTGTGTTTCCATATAAAATGATAAAACTATTTTTGGTGATTTTTAGAAGTGTTAAAAGATTTTTAGAAAAATATTTTACATTATTTTTCTGACCCAGATTTCTGTTCCAGGCTTCAATCAGTCGACTAGTCAACCTGACCTAGTCGACTTGGGTGAAGTCGGTCGACCGGGCCGGTCGACCGACGTGCACAAATCTGTGCACGTTTGGAGGCACTGGGACGGTCGACCGCTCGGGTCGACCGGGGCACTTACAGTGCTCTCTGTTTGTTTCGGTCGACCGGGCCGGTCGACCGCAGTTGCCCAACGGTCATATTTCCGACCGTTAACGGTCATATTTCTGACCGTTGGCGGTCGACCGGGCCGGTCGACCGTTGCCTGTCAGAGCTGCCAGCTCAGCTCTAACGGCTAGTTTTGTATTGGGGCTATATATACCCCATCTCTTCATAGTTTTTGTAGAAGTTTTCAAGGGCAAAAATTTCAGACCTTCTTAAGTGTTTTTAAAGAGTTTTTAAAAGTGTTTTGGGCTTTAAACTTCCAATTTGATTTGTGTTTTGGGTTTTTGGAAAATAAAAGAAAATAGGAATTTGGGATATTTGTATTGGTTTTCATTCTCTATCTTTTACAAGAGTTTTCCCAAGTATTTTCTTTGTTGCTTGTTTCCAAAACACCTAGTTTTTCACACTTGAGCTATCTTCTATCCTAATCTATTAGGATTATTTGTTTTGTGGAAAAGAGAGAAAAAGAGAAGTGTTTGAGGTTAAGCCTCTTAGTTGTAAACCCTCCTTGCTTTTGTTGTATCCCTCTTTGGTAGAGGTTGATCGGAGTGGTATTGTGGTTGGATCCCTCTTCGGTAGAGGTGATTGTGTTTGTATTGGCTACGGGCCTTATCCCTCTTCGGTAGAGGTGGATTGTGGTTGTATAGCCTCGGTGGCTTTGTAAGGATTGAGAGAGGAGTTCGGTACTCCTATAGTGGATTGGAAATCCTACACGGGGATGTAGAGCTAGGGGCTCGAACCTCGAAACATATCCGTGTGTTTGCGTTTGATCTAATATCTCTCAACTCACTCTCTCATTTATTTGTGCAAAGCATCATACATAACATCATATCATATTTGCTTGTGTTGAGCATAATTCATATCATACATATCTATTTGCTTGTGTTGCCTTGCATATATTCTTATTGCTATTCATCCTTATTTGCTTAGCTTGCTTGTGTGTGTGCCTAACTTATACTTAACCAACAAGAGCTTCACATAGCACCTCAACCCATTCAAGGGGAATCAAGAGGAGTTAGTCCAGAGCCCTTCACGGGGAATTCGGCTACACTTGTTGTGTTGTATTAAGTTTGTGCAAGATTTGAATTAGCTTCCGCATTTAGCGCACTTAGTTTTGCATTAAGTTTTAGATTAGCACTAACACCTATTCACCCCCCCCTCTAGGTGTCCCTTTCATTGTTTCCACTTCAAGACCTTCATAAAATTTCAATCAAATTCACCTAGGCCTGTTTGGTTTGCCGCAAGAGGGAGGAAAAAATGTAAGTGAAAAATGGGGAGGACAAGGTGAGAAAGGTAGCAAATTAAGATATGTGCAAGTAAGTTTTTATGTATTTGGTTGTAATGTGAAAATGTAAGTGAAAAAATATATTGTATTTTCAAGTATTTTCTTAGTAATATGAAAATAGAAAAGAAAAAGTTGACCACAAAGTTGACCGCAAAATAATATTAAAATAAATATTAATTATGAAGCTTTCTTTACTGTAATTAGACTGCAAATGAGATTTACATGACCATAAAATTAACTGTTTTGAGTTATAATTTATTACAAGTGAGATTTATATGATCACAAAATTAATTGTAGCATCCTACAAGTGAGAAAATGGTAGTGTAAAAGGGAGGTGTAAAACCTAAAAGGAGTTTTCCCATTTTTTTGGGTTCCAAATAAATACCAAAAGTGGGAAATGAGTTTTCTCACTTTCGCTTTTCCCCACTTTCGCTCATGATTCTTAATGAGTTATCAATGAATTTTATGTTGGCCCAAAGGCCTATCATTCTAATTTTAATGATGATTAACTCATGTAGTTATAGTACTAATAATCATGTGTTTATATAGTTTCAGATATTTGATCAAGATCTTAGTAGGTGTTTAGCTTCAACAAAAGATTCGAAGTCAAGCTATGAAGATAGCTCGTGTTTATTCAAGAGCTCATGCATCAAGATCACATCAAGTGCTCAAGAGGAGTATAGCTCATTGATCAAGGTTTGCCCCAAGTCAAGATGGAGAAGAAGATTTTCAAAAGAAGAGAAGGTTTTCAAGACTTGTGTCAGTTTTGTAAGTGTTAAGATTTTATTTTAGATAAATGTAAAGGATAGATTAGTTGTGGATTGCTCAAGCTAATGACACACACACAAACAAAATTTATATGTGTTTTCATAGAACAGTTTTGATTTTAGAAAATACCGTTTTGATTTTTTGAGCTTCAAAGTGTATATCTTTATGTTTCATGTATAGAGTTCATCAAACAAGTTTATATGGTTTATATGTGTTTTGGATTTCATCCATACACATTGTTGGTTCAAATGTTTAGAAAAACTTATTTGGTGATTCTATATCATGTGTTTGAGTTTTATATTTATCAAAACTTATTTTAGAGCTTATTGTCAAAAACATAGATATTTCATCTTATATGTGTATTGGATCATATCCATACACAATAAGCTTCAAAAGTATTTAAAATATCTTGTTTTTATATTTGAAGAAATTTTGAAAAAATCGTTTTTCAAATTAAAGATTGATTTTGAAAAATACGGATTTTGTGTAAGGCAAATTTCTATAACACAAAAATAGTTCAAAACATTTGTAATATGTGTTGATTTTTGATCATACATATATGTACTTCTAAGTATTTCAATGAACTCATTTTTATAGATTTTATGTATTTTTATAGGATTTATAGGAGTTTATAAAACCAAGTTTTAATACCTAAGAGTTTCAGACCTGGCCTTCTGGCGGTCGACCGGCCGGTCGACCGAGCCAGAAGTTGGTCGACTAGGCAGTCGACTAATGTGCATAGAACGTGTACAGTCCTTTAGCTTGAGGGCCGGTCGACCGGGCGGTCGACCGTCTAAAGAGCTTTGCTCTCTGGATCTGGCCTCGGTCGACCGGCAGGTCATGCCCAGAGCACGGTCTACCGGGCGGTCGACAGGGAAGCCCTAACAGTCAGAATATGACCGTTGGCCGGTTGACCGGCCAACGGTCGACCGACAGGTCATTCTGACCTGCAGTTTGACCCCAATGACTAGTTTTTGGGAGTCTATATAAGGGGTTGTTTTGGCTGTTTTCTACAAGATTTTAAGAGGGTTTCAAAGCCAATTTTTCCCATCTCTCTTAGGGGTTTTCTCCACTTATTTTAGAGCTAATACTTCCATATCAAAATGAGAGTTTTTTAAGAGTGTTTTCAAAAGAGATTTCTTGAGCTTTTCACCACAACTCTATCTTGTTTTTCTCACACCAACTTGAGCTTTCTACTATATCAATCCTCTAGGGATCTTTATTGTGAGAGTTGTTTTTGTGATCAAGAAAAGTGATCACATGATTTCATTCTTGTATTGTGAGGAGTTGTAGAGATTGTGGCCTCGGTGAAGAAGTGTTCTGTGGTGATCAAGTGAAGTGATCGCCAAGTGTTCCGACGTGTGGTTGGAGGAGTTATAAGAGGTGCGGCCTCAGCAAGCTAGTGTGCTTGCATGTGTTGTTCTTGCCGAAACAAGAGAGGGACTAGTTAGTCTAAGAGTTCTAGTGTGAACTGGTTGTAAGTGTTGTGGCACCGAGTGATCTTGCGGGATCGATTCTAGTAGAAATCCTTCATAGTGTTGAACGCGGGGACGTAGAGCAAGGGTGCTCGAACCTCGAAATAATTATCCCGTGTTTGCGATTGCTCATCTCTCTCTCACGTGCTTATATCTTGCATGCTGACATTTTTTATCTCCTTATATGCTTGATATTGAAAAGTCACCTAGAGGGGGGGTGAATAGGTGACGATGCTAATCTAGTGAACTTAATGCGGAATTTAAAAACTAATTGCAATTACAACAATGATGCACACTCAAGCAAGTATAAGATATAGCAATTTGCACAATACACAAAGTAAAGAGAGAGATAGAGAGAGAGTCAATGGATCAAATGCAAACACAGAGATATGTTATCGAGGTTCGAGCACCCAGCTCTACATCCCCGCCTTCGACACACGAAGGATTTCTAATCCACTAGCTAGTTCACCAAGAACTCTCACAAGGAGTACCCAACTCCTCTCTTTACAATCACAACCTCCTCCTTGAGGCACAACTCCAAGCCAACAATCTCCTCACAACTTGAGGGATTTCCAAACTCAAAACCAATATAAGGATCACCTCACAACCTAGAGGGATACAACCCAATAGCCAAACTTCCTCAACACAATGAGGGAAAGGCACAAAGCCAAGCTAAAGATAGGGTTTACAACTTAGTGGTTTCAAACAACAACCACAAAACAATCTCTTTTTCCCACACAAAATCCTATAGAAAAGATAGTAGATTTTAGCTCAAGTGTGGAGAAAACCAAGGGATTTGAAACCAGCAACTCAAAGAAAATCTTTGGGAAAATAAATGAAACCAAGATAGAGAAGTTCAATTCAAAAGCTTTTCCCAAACCCTTTTCTTTGATTTTTCAAACCCTAATGAAAACACCAAAAAGATTGTTCAATTTGAATCCAAAAACCAATTTTGATTGCAGCAAAAACACCTGAGAGAATGAAAATTTTAGCCCAAAAATTCTTAGAGAAAAACTCTCTCAAATGGGGTATTTATAGACAAATCTGAAAACTAGCCGTTGGCTATAATTTTTGCCAGAATTACCCTGACGGTCGACCGCCCAACGGTCAATTTTTGACCCGTTGGCGCTAGCGGTCGACCGCCCGGTCGACCCAAACAAACAGAGAGCAAACCTGCTCTCAGTCGGTCGACCGGCACGGTCGACCGGCTATAGGTGTAGCCAGCGTGCACGTTTCTGTGCACGTCGGTCGACCCATACGGTCGACCGTCTACATGGTGCGGTCGACCATACCGGTCGACCGATCAGCCTGGCAGACACCAAAACAGGTCAGAAATCTGGGAAAATAAATATCCAATAAATTCTTATAAACTACTAAAAATCCCCAAAAATAGTTTTGTCAAATTGCATTGATATATAAACATGTGATAAAAGTTTTGACTTAAATATCAAGCAATTAAAACTATTTTTATGTCTTATCATTTTTACCAAAAACCAAACCTTGTATTTTCTAAAACTTGGATTTTGAATAGAAAATACGTTTTGTCCAAAACTCTTCCAAGTACAAAAACATGATATTAAACACTTTGAAGCATGATGCATATGGATAGAAATCCAATATACATGAAACAAATATATGTCATAGTTTTTGTCATTAATTCCAAAATATGTTTTGTCAAAAATACCAAAACATATAACACATGAATAAAGGAGTCAAAACTAAGTTTGTCTAGGAAATTAAAGCATGCATGTATATAGAACAAATCATATATACATTAAACCATGTAAACTTGTTTTGATCTATCTATTCATGAAAACCAATATCGGTTAAACCTAAAACCGAAAAACCGAAAATCAATATTCAAAACATGAAACGTGTGTGTTATGAACTTGAGCATTATCATACTATTCTAATCTTTACAATTTAGATCTAAACACAAACTAAACTAGGGATACCTAAGTCTTCTTGTAGAGCTCCGTCTCCAAGTTGACTCGGTCCAAACCGTGATTCACCAAGCTTGACTCCAATAAGTGCTAGATGTCATCTTTGATGCCTAGGCTCTTGAATCACCTTGTGAAAGATGTGTGGAAGCTTTCACCAACTAATATCTTGTTAAATATCTGAAACTTAAACATTGCAAGATTATTAGTACACATAACTACATGAGTTAATCATCATCAAAACTAGAGTGGAAGGCCTTTGGGCCAACAGATATATCTTGTTCTCTATTGATATATGCTTGAGATTGTTTGCTCACACTTGTATTCAACCAAGAGAGCCATAGCAGTGGCACCTTAACTCTTAATCTAGAGGGATCTTGAGGAGATAGTCCAGAGCCCTTCTCTAGGAATTCGGCTACACCCTTGTGTTATACCTTGTGTGTTAGCTTAATAGTTTTAAATTGCATAAATAGTTTTTAATTCCGTATCATTTACATTAGATTAGCTAGTTATTCACCCCCTCTAGGTGTATTTTCAGTTGGTCTCAGAGCTTTGTGCTCTTGATTTGTGCCTGACAACCTTGAGTTAAAGATCCTCATTATAGCTAATCACAATATTTGTTTACACACACATATGGATTTCATGATACCTCCCACGTTTGACATTCTTAACATCCAAACTTGGAAAGTTAAGATGTCCATGTACCTCAAAGCCGTAGAAATTCATGTTTATCTTACCACTATTAAAGATTCATATTGTTTAAATGGCAAACATCTAGAGGCTAATACAAAAACCCTTCATGCTTTAAAGAGTACCCTAAATGATGATTATTTATGTAGGGTTGCTTACTTTGATTCGGTTTTTGTAGCATGGAACACACTAGTCTCCCTTGGTGAACAAAAGCAATACTATATGGGGAGTGACTCGGGATGATAGAAGTGATGCTTCCAACATATGCTACATGGTACAAGGGGATGACCCCCTTGAGGTAGATTCCGAATATGAGCTAGAAGAAGATATTGACATGCCTTATGATGAGCTTGCTTCTTTTTGTCAAAAACTTCTTGAAAAATATGTTTTATTAAAAATTGAAAACAATAAATTGGAGAAGAAAAATACTTCTTTGTTAAAAGAAAATGACTCTTTTAAAAATAAATTTGCATGTGTTTCAAAAGAAAATGAAGTTTTGAGAAAGGAGAATATTTTCTTACCTTCACAATTAAATGATATTTATGAAGGAAACAATTCTTTGAAAAATAAAATTAATTTGGTGAAAAAAGAAAAGGAGATTATTTTGGAAGAAAATAACTCTTTCAAAAGAAAATTTATTTTAAAAGAAAAAATATTTCTAAAAAGAATAAGGATTTTGTTTTTCATGTTTCTTCCTCCAAACTTGATAATGATATTTACGTTATGAAGAAGAACATTGATTATTAGGGCTCCATTTTGAGCCATTGTGCATTTAACCATAATAAATTGGAATCTATATTTCGCAAGAAACAAATTCCACATGTTCATGCACAAACCCCATGACATACATATGCACTCCATGTTCACTCTCACACCACTCATATGCATGCTAGAGTGTACAAACGTACACATTGCAACCGCAAAGGTCATTTAGCAAAGTTTTGTTTTGATAAAATAATTCTATAATTTTACAAATAAAAATGTTTGGGTTCCTTATGATTCTAACCCCCGTGGACCCAAAAGAAATGGGCACCAAAATCCCCACCTCTTATATTTGATGTAGGTTTGGCCTCTCACATGACGTGAGAGGTATGGTGCCTTGGTGGTGGATACATGAGCCAGATGGACATACCAAATTGATACATCATATCAAGGATGTTTGGTGGGAGACCACCATGGTTTAGAGACTTAGAGAATAGTTCATATGGTTTGGTAACTATCTCTAAACTCCTATTTTATTTTACATGCTTTCATATAAATTCTTTTAGCATGTTTTGGTTTCAATGCTAAATGATCATGTTTTGTACTTCATGTGGCGATTACTAGTTTAGATGTAGTTTTCATTAAAACTCGTATTTATAGTTGTCTAAGTAATGAGCTATACTTGATTATTATATGTTTGTACCTCATTACTCATTTATACTCATTACATGTACATGTATGACCTAATTTTGATGATTCTTTCATTTATACCTGTTTTCCCTATCTTTGTACAAGTTTTGCTTTATGTATATGTTACTTTTGTCTAAAACTAATAAATATACATGTATACCCTTGAGTCAATTGCCTTCATGCAAATTCTATTTTGGACTCATTTGTGTTTGAGATATATATGTATATTTTTAATTTTGATAGAATATGCATATACCTTGAAGTTTGTTTAATTTTGATTAAAATTTAAATTTTTATAATTTTCAAATGTTTTGGTACTTTGAGCTTTATTGTTTATTTTTATGAATATGCTATTCACATGATTCTTATGTACTCATATTCCTTTTGTTTACTCATGACTTTGTTTTCATGAGCATTTATGAACTTTATAGGATTCAAGTGTCAACTCTTGTGTATTTAGTATGCTTCATGAAATATATGATTTGCTTTCATTTTTGAAGGATTTAATACTAGTTTTTAAAACTATCTTTAAACTAGTCTTTATTCTTCATGTGGTAGTGATTTTCAAGCTATGTTAAAATATTTTCAAATCATATTTTTGAAAACTCTTACCTTTTAAGGGCGGTTGTATGGGAGATCATGCCTTACATACCCTTATTGAATATCTTTTCAACTTGTGCATGAAAAGGGTGATAGGTATGAGTTATACACATGGTCTTCATAGAATTTTGTTTTTGTATACTCATATATATTTCTTATATATGTATGCTTCAAATTTCAATTAGTATCAATTTCAATTGGTAATTCCAATTTCATGCAAATATGTATATGATTTGATTGTGCTTATTTTAAAATATCTTTACATTCTTAAAGCACAAATTATGTTTATGTTTAATTTGATTTTATTCCAAATGTTAATTGGTATCTTTGCAAGCTTATGCATTGATTTCAATTGGTATTTATTCAGCATCAAAATGTATTTCATGTTTTACTTTCATTTGGTATCAAAATCTACTATTGGTATCTTAAAAAAAATTTTACAAGTGGTACTAACTTTTATTTTTTATCAACTATAATTTGATTTCATTGGTATCATAATTTATCTTGTTGACTTCAAGAAATTTCAAAAAATTTATTTTAAAAAGTGATTTTCAAAATTTGTTGATATATTTTGCTTATACGCAAGGAGAGCTTAACATCTCTTCTATATATAGATTCATGTTGAGTGTATCTGACATTGAGAAGCTTGACCTCTCTTCTTTATGTGGTATACGTGTGTAGGGGGAGCTTAACATCTCCTTTTATGCATTGTATATTTTACTTTATGTGGGTTAGGGTCTAGTCATCCCTTCTCATGTAATGATGTATACAGGGGGAGCTAACTTACGTCTCTCCTCTTCATGAATGTGTATCGCATATATATTTTTATTGTTTGATTGTCCTCACCCCTTTGTTAATAAATTGACAAAAAAGGGGAGAAGAATTTTGAGAGTTTATATATGCATGTTTATATCTCTGTTTATGCATATATGTTTGTTTAGTTTATCACTTTATTGAATATATTTATTATTTATTGCTATGCATGAGTTAATGGGGAGCTTCTATGAAGCTTATCTTTAATCCATGCATATACAACTCCATGAGTTTTGTCATCATCAAAAAGGGAAAGATTGTTGGTCTAAAGGTCTATCACTCTATTTTTGATGATGATTAACTCATGTAGTTATAGTACTAATGATCTTGTGTTTATATAGTTTCAGATATTTGATCAAGATCTTAGTAGATGTTTAGCTTCAACAAAAGATTCAAAGTCAAGATTTGAAGCTAGCTCGTGTTTATTTAAGAGCTCGCTTATCAAGATCGCATTAAGTACTCAAGAGGAGTATAGCTCATGGATCAAGGTTTGGACCAAGTCAAGATGGAGAAAAATATTTTCAAAAGAAAAATTTCAAGAGAAGGTTTTCAAGACTTGTGTCAGTTTTATAAGTGTTAAGATTTTAATTTAGAAAAATGTAAATGATAGATTAGTTATGGATTGCTCAAACTCATTTACACACATACAAAAAAAAATTATATGTGTTTTCATAAAACTGTTTTGATTTTAGAAAATACCGTTTTGGTTTTTGAGCTTCAAAGTATATATCTTTATGTTTCATGAATAGAGTTCATCAAACAAGTTTATATAGTTTATATATGTTTTGGATTTCATCCGTACACATTGTTGGTTCAAATATTTAGAAAAAACTTATTTGGTGATTCTATATAATGTGTTTGAGTTTTGTATTTATCAAAACTTATTTTAGAGCTTATTGTCAAAAATGTAGATATTTCATCTTATATGCATATTGGATCATATCCATACACAATAAGCTTAAAAAGTGTTTAAAATATCTTATTTTTGTATTTGAAAAAGTTTTAGAAAAAACATTTTTCAAATTAAAGATTAATTTTGAAAATACAGATTTTTATTTAAGACAAAATTTCTATAACACAAAATTTGTTTAAAATGTTTGTAATATGTGTTGAATTTTTGATCACACATATTTGTACTCCTAAGTATTTTCACATTTTTTTTAGATTTTATGTGTTTTTATGGATTTTATAGGAGTTTATAAAACCAAGTTTTAATACCCAAGATTTTTAGACCTAGCCTTCAGGCGGTCAACCGGCCGGTCGACCAAGCCAGAACTCGGTCAACTGGGCACTCACCGATGTGCACAGAACATGTACAGCCCTTTGAGGGCCGATCGACTGGGCGTCAACCGTCCAGAGAGCTTTACTCTCTGGATCTGGCCCCAGTCGACCGGGCGGTCGACCGGCAGGTCATGCCTAGGGCACGATCGACCAGGCGGTCAACCGGTAGGCCCCAACAGTCAGAAATATGACCGTTGGCCAATCGACCGGCCGGTCATTCTGACCTCAGTTTGACCCCAGCAGCTAGATTTTGGGAATCTATATAAGGAGGTCTTTTTGGGCTGTTTTCTACAAGATTTTAAGAAGGTTTCAAAGCCAGTTTTTCCCATCTCTTTTAGAGATTTTCTCCACTTTTTTTTAGAGCTAATTCTTCCATATCAAAGGGAGAGTTTTTCAAGAGCGTTTTTAAAGAGATTTCTTGAGCTTTTCACCACAACTCTATCATGTTTTTCTCACACCAACTTAAGTTTTCCATTGCTATATCATTCCTCTAGGGATCTTTGTTGTGAGAGTGATTTTTGTGATCAAGAAAAGTGATCACAAGATTTTATTCTTGTATTGTGAGGAGATGCAGAGATTGTGGCCTCGGTGAAGAAGTTTTTTTTGGTGATCAAGTGAAGTGATCATCAAGTGTTCTGACGCGTGGTTAGAGGAGTTATAAGAGGTGCAGTCTCGGCAAGCTAGTGTGCTTGCGTGTGTTGTTCTTGCGGGAACAAGAGAGGGACTAGTGAATCCAAGAGTTCGAGTGTGAACTCGTTGTAGGTGTTGCGACACCGAGTGATCTTGCGGGATCGATTCTAGTGAAAATCCTTCATAGTGTTAAAGGCGGGGACGTAGAGCAAGGGTGCTTGAACCTCGAAATAATTCTCCCGTGTTTGTGATTGCTAATCTCTCTCTCACTTATGTTTATATATATCTTACATGCATACATTGTTTATCTCCTTATATGCTTGATGTATCTTGTGCTCTATTGATATATGCTTGGGATTGTTTGCTCACACTTGTATTCAACCAAGAGAGCCATAGTGGCACCTCAACTCTTAATCTTAAGGAATATTGAGGAGATAGTCTGGAGCCCTTCACCGGGAATTCGGCTACACTCTTGTGTTATACCTTGTGTGTTAGCTTGATAGTTTTAGTTTGCATAAATAGTTTTTAATTTTGCATCATTTGCATTAGATTAGCTAGTAAACCCATTCACCTCCCCTCTAGGTGTATTTTTAATTTGGTCATACAATTCAAAACACATGAAATCCTTGCACACGCTTTCTATAGTTGTAATAGTAAAATAGAAGAAATATGGGCAATCTTATGAAAGATGCTTATACTTTGATTTCTCCCATCTACTTAGTTGTGTTCGAGTAGGAATGATCATCTTCCCATCTCACTTCAGTTGGAAACCATTTGAAATTTTTATAAGGAAAATTGCTTTCAGGAAGCTCAATAATTGTTTGAAGTACTAAAAAGGGCTTGAAATTTGTAAGTTTGCTAATAAGAGATTTGATCAAGAATTTTATGCTTCTAGAGGCCTATTCCCACCATATAACAATACGTGCAACATTGTATTTACTTAATGTCCGTATTGCTCTTTATTTTGTCCTTTTACTTTTTGTACTTTTGTCTTTTTCACTTTTTGTCTTTTTGTTTTTTGATGGAAACAATTATTGTCATCAATTTTAAATTTTGTGAAAAACACCAAGATGGGGGTGAATAAGTGTTATGCTAATCAAATGCACTTTTAAAATTAGTTAAGATGGATTATGCAAGCGGTCACTCAAAACAAGAATTGAAGCCAAATTTTTGGTAAAGGGCTTTAGAACTTCTACTCTTTGATTCCTCTAGATAATGATTTGAGGTGCTTAATTACTTCCTTATTGATATAGGTATAGACTGAAAATGCAAGAATATGGAATGAATTCTATAATGAAAAGCAAGACAAATAATATCACAAGTATATAAATATATAGCAATAAGGAGAAAGATAAAATCAAACGCAAACACAAGAGAATTTGTTTCGAGGTTCAAGCCACTGCTCTACGTCCCCGCCTTCACCACTATGAAGAATTTTCACTATATCCACTAAGGAAACTTACAGAAAGGAACCTTACACTAAAGGAATTACAACTTGGTCTACTCAAGATTGGAGTACCCAACTCCAACAACTCTATCCTCCACACAAGAGGAATCGCAAACCAATAGATTACAAGGTACTTGGTGATCTAGCAAGATCACATACACTCTCTTACAACTTCTTATAGAGTGGAATATGAATTTGTTGGCCCAAGGTTACAATCATCCGTTTTTAGTGTGTTTTGATGATTACAAAACATATTAGTTATTTGTACTAATAATATTTGTTGTTTTGAGTGTGTTTCAGGGTTCTAATAAAACTAGAAGTTTTCTTCCCTAAAAGAAGGTGTTTTGACTCAAGTTCGCCTCAATTCGGGTTCAAGTATCAAGCTTGCAAGATCATATGGAGAAGCCCACTTGAAGAACTTATAGTCCTTTAGAACCAATGTAAGAAATAGTTTGTTAAAGTTTGAGTTTTGGAAAATTGGCTCTAGGATACACACACACACATATTTTTATACAAGTTTTCATGTTTAGCTTTTGTTTCTAAGTTTCATGCCTTGACAAATATACATGACTCTAACTTTTTTACAAAGATATATATCATATTTATAATCATGTATGTTTACCTTTTTCAAGCATGATACTTAGCTATCTATACTTCAAAATATTTTACAAAAAATTCCAAGTTCTGGTTTCTTGCTGTTTTTCTGTTTCAGACTAGACCGGCCGACCGGACCGGTCGACCGGAGATTGTATCCAGGACGTGCACGCTTGTGCATGTCTGTCGGCCGACCGTCGGGTCGACCGACTGAAAGCAGTTTTGCTCTCGGGTTTTCTGGGTCGACCACCCGGTCGACCGCCTTCAGAAAACTGTGTTTCTGTTAAAAGGACGGTCGACCCGAGCCCAACGGCTACTGCCAGCAGGGCGGACGGCCGACCGGACCGGTCGACCGCCAGGCCTGCGAGCCCCAACGGCTCTTTCCTCTTTGGTGCTATTCTGAAATCTGTTTTTAGGACTGTTTTTTGGCAGACTTTCTCTGGGTTTTATAGAACTTTTTCAGATCAAATAAGCTTAAAATAAATAAGTTTTAATCCCTTCTTTTCCCTATAAATAGAGGAGAATAGTCTCTTGAAAAGGCACCAAGAAAATCCTTAAGCTTTCAAAGTTTTAAAAGAGAAGAAAAGTTTTTATGCTCTCCATTTTCATTCTTTCTTGAGCTTGTTTTCAGTTGTGTTCTCTAGCAAAAATCATTCTACAACTGAGTGTTTTCTCACTACACTTCTTAGAGCCAAAATTCCCTACTCAATCTATAGGAAGTTGTAAAGAGAGAAGTGTTTGTAAAGAGTTTGTGATCCTTTTAGAGATCACTTGGCTACTTGTTACTCTTTGTTCATCTTGTGGAGACACCTCTTCGGTAGAGGTTCTTGTAAGTGGTGGAGCTCGGTGCTCCAGTCTTTGGTAGACCTTGTAAGCGTCCTCGGTGGATAGTGAAAACCCTTCATGGAGGTGAAGGCGGGGAGTAGAGCGGTGGCTCAAACCTCGAAACAAACATCTTGTGTTTGCGATTGCTTTGTGTTCTTGGCTTTCATTTCAATTGCTCATTATATCTTGCTTGTGTTATAGTTTTTCTTTCCTTGTGTTATTGCTTTCATATACTATTGGTTGTGTACATTTCACTATTGCATTCATACTTTGCCATTATCGATCAATTCTCATACAACAAGATTGCATTGCGCACCTCTAACCCATTCAAGGGGAATCAGGAGGAAGGAGTTCAGAACCCTTCACGAGATATTCGGCTCTTAGTCTTGTTTTGAGAGATCGTTGCATCATTCATTCATAATTGTTTAAAAAGTTTGTTAGATTAGCATTTACACCTATTCACCCCCCTCAAGGTGTTTTTCAATTGGTATCAGAGCCCAGGTCTCTAGGCTCTTGGCTTAACAACCTTAGAGAGATCCTATTTTTGCTAATCATTTCATACATTTCCACTTAGTAAATATGACCGATGGAATTAAGACCCCTCCTAAGTTTGATGGACTTAACTTTCCCATATGGAAGGTTAAGATGACCATTTTCTTGCAATCTCTACGAAGTCGAGTTGCAAAGGCCGTGACCAAACCCTTTAGTGCACCCCCCGGTGATGAATCCACTTGGTCCGAAATTGAGACTAAGGAATTTGATTCTAATGCTAGGGCTCATTACGCACTCTTTCAAGCCCTTAATGATGATGATATAGCTAGAGTTATTCATTGCAAGTCCGCATATGAAATTTGGACACATTTGCTAGTTACACATGAGGGGACTTCACAAGTGAAGAGGGCTAAAATAGACCTTCTTCGGTCCCAATATGAGAATTTTTGCATGCAAGAGAATGAAACCATAGATGATATGGTTACAAGATTTACAAAGATCACTAATGGACTTTCTTCTCTAGGTGATGCTATCGACAACGACCAAAGAGTACGAAAGATCATCCGGGCTCTTTCTCCTTCATGGGAAGTAAAAGCAACTACCTTGAAGGAACTCAATGACAAGGAGGAAATAGAGCTAATTGGTCTCATTGGGAACCTCAAAACCCATGAGATGGAGAGAAAAGCTAGGGAGGACATGGCTCCTTCTAAGAAGAAAACAATTGCCTTCAAGAGTCAATCCTCATACTCCGACGAAGACAATGAAGAAAAAGATGACGAAGAGCTCTCACTTCTCGTTAAGAATGTCCGGAGGATGTATAACAAGGCCAAGTTTCAAGGAAGAAGGAGATGGCAAGGAGGCAAGGAAGAAAGAAAGATAATTTGCTTCAAGTGCCAAAGACCGGGACACATTGTTGCGGAATGCCCGGATAAAGTAAAGCCCTCCACCTCAAAGAAGCCTTACAAGAAGAAAGCATTGAAGGCTACATGGGATTCCGAGAGCGAATCCGAGGAGGAAATTGACACCGCCAACATGTGCTTCATGGCTAATGAAAGCACAAGCAAGGTAACCCCTTCCACTTCTTTTGAAATGAACTTTCCATGGATGAAATAGGAGAAGCATTTGTAGAACTTTCACATAACTATGATTTTCTTAAGAAAAAGTATTTAAAAATGAAAAAGGAAAATGAGTCTCTTAATCATCAAGTTTTTACTCTTTCCAAAGAAAAAGATGAATTACTTTCCACTCTTGTTTCCACCCAAAAAGATTTTGACAATTATAAAATTACTTGTAAAGGCAAGTTTCCACAAGTTAATGATAATGAGATCACCATGCTTAAAGAGAAAATTGATTCTTTAGGAGTAGTTTTGAAAAAGTGTGAATTTGATAAAAATAGACTTGAGGCTATGTTTCCTAAGAAACAAGCCCCTAAGAAACAATCTCATGTTCATGCTCATGTTCATACCACACAACCTCTACATCATGCCAAACCCCACAAACATGCTCACACTTCACACACACATCATGATTCATGTATGGTAAAGTGTTCTCATGTTCATATTGTGGCCGTAAAGGTCACTTAGTTAAGTTTTTCTATGATAGACTAAATGTATCTCATCATAATGTTTGGGTTAGAAACACTAACTTTCAAGGACCCAAGAGAATTTGGGTACCAAAGTCAACAATTTTGCTAAATGATGTAGGTACCTTCCAAGGCTCAAAGACGTAGAGGGTTGTGGTATCTTGATAGTGGTTGCTCAAGGCACATGACTTGGGATATCAACAACTTTGCAACCCTATCAAGATACCATGAAGGTGGCACCGTCACCTTCGGAGATGACGCCAAGGGTAAAATCATCGGTATCGGTAATGTCAAACTTGGTACATCTCCTTTAATAGAAAATGTAGTTTTAGTTGATGGCCTCAAGCATAATCTCTTGAGTGTTAGTCAACTTTGTGATAAAGGTTTTGATGTTATTTTTGATAATGTAGTTTGTAAAGTTATTGATAGAATATCTAATACTTATGTATTTTCCGGTTTTCGTGAAAACAATGTTTATATGATTGATATGTCTAATATGTCCTGTAATATTACTTGTTTAAAAGCCCTCGATGATGACTCTTGGTTGTGGCATAGAAGATTAGGCCACATTTCTTTTGACCATATATCTAGGTTAAACACAAAGGAAATGCTGAAGGGTATTCCTTGCTTGAATTTTGAAAAGGACCGGGTTTGTGACGTATGTCAATTTGGGAAACAAACCAAGTCTTCTTTCAAGTCAATCAAGGATATCATGACATCACGTCCTTTGGAGTTAATCCATATGGATTTATTTGGTCCTATTCAAACCAAAGTCTAAGTGGGAATCGTTTTGCATTCGTTTTGGTTGATGACTTTTTACGTTTTACTTGGGTTTTCTTTTTTGAACACAAAAATCAAGCCTTTTTACATCTTCAAGCCTTTAAGAAAAGAGTTGAAAAGGAAAAAGATTCTTCAATTTTAAGAATAAGAAGTGATAGAGGTGGTGAATTCACTAACCTACAATTTATTACTTTTTGTGAAGAACATGGAATTAAGCATGAACTATCTTGTCCTAGAACTCCACAACAAAATGGAGTAGTTGAACGGAAAAATCGAACATTACAAGAGATGACTAGGACAATGATTAGTGAATATGGTCTCCCACATTATTTGTGGGCCGAGGCCGTTAATACATCATGCTATATATCAAATCGTGTTTTCTTGTGTAAAAATACTTCAAAAACTTCTTTTGAAATATACTTTTCTAGAAAACCAAATGTTTCATATTTCAAGGCTTTTGGATGCAAGTGTTTTGTTTTAAATACTAAAGATAATTTAGGAAAATTTGATGCTAAATCTTATGAGGCTATTTTTGTTGGTTATTCAAATACTAGTAAAGCTTATAGAGTTTTCAATAAGTCATCTTTAACTATTGAAGAATATATACATGTAAAATTTGAGGAATCTAACTCGTTTGTTAAGAATGTTGTAGAAATAGATTCTTTGGATGAAGGTTTGGAGAAAGTTACCTTGGAGGATTCACCTACCATTGGAGGCAAGCCAAAGAATGATGAAGGAAGTGAAGCTAAAGTAGAAGAGGTTCAAGGAAATGAAATTCAAACAATTGAAGTAGAGCCTACTCAACAACTTCCAAAGGATTGGAGATACAACCCACATCATCCCAAGGACCTCGTTATAGGTGAAGTATCTAAAGGGGTAACCACTCGTTCTCAACTTCATGATTTTTGTGGGCACTATGCTTTTATTTCTCATGTTGAACCTAAGAACGTCCTCGAAGCCGAGGCCGATTCATATTGGTTGCTAGTCATGCAAGAGGAACTCAATCAATTTGAGCGCAACAAAGTTTGGCACCTTGTTCCTAGGCCCCACGATAGACCAACAATTGGTACTAAGTGGATATTTAAGAACAAGTTGGATGAATCGGGTAATGTTGTTAGGAATAAAGCTAGGTTAGTTGCCCAAGGTTACACTCAAATCGAAGGAATCGATTTTGAAGAAACCTTTGCACCCGTAGCACGGCTTGAAGCCATACGGATGACACTTGCATTTGCATCATATAAAGATTTTAAATTATTTCAAATGGATGTTAAAAGTGCTTTTCTAAATGGTTTTATTGAAGAGGAGGTGTATGTTGAACAACCCCCCGGGCTTGTTGATCCTGCACATCCGGAGTTTGTTTTTAAACTTGACAAAGATTTTTATGGTTTAAAACAAGCCCCTAGGGCTTGGTATGAAAGACTTTCCTCATTCCTAATTTCAAATGGTTTTAAGAAAGGAAAAATTGATACAACTTTGTTTACTAAACATGTAGAAAATGATATTCTTATTGTGCAAATTTATGTGTATGATATCATTTTTGGTTCTACTAATGAATCTCTTTACCAAGTTTTTGAATCATGCATGAAGGATGAATTCGAAATGTCTATGATGGGTGAGCTCAACTATTTCCTTGGTCTCCAAATCAAGCAAAGAAAGGATGGGATTTTCATCAATCAAGCCAAGTACACAAAAGAACTTATCAAGAGGTTCGGGCTTGAAGGAGCTAGAGTGAGCAAAACTCCCATGGCAACAACCTCAAAGCTTGACAAGGATGAACAAGGTAAAAGTGTAGACATTAAATTTTATCGTAGCATGATTGGTAATTTGTTGTATTTGACGGCTAGTAGGCTGGATATTATGTTTTGTGTATGTCTTTGTGCTCGTTTTCAATCATGTCCTAAGGAGTCTCATTTAGTAGCGGTAAAACGCATTATTAGATACCTTAAGGGCACAATTGAGATGGATTTGTAGTATTCAAAAATCGGACTTTTTGAAATGAAGAGTTTTTCGGATGCCGACTATGCGGGTTGTAGGGTAGATAGGAAGAGTACAATTGGAACATGTCAATTCCTTGGTAATTGTCTTGTATCTTGGTCTTCCAAAAAGCAAAATTCGGTAGCCCTATCAACCGCCGAGGCGGAGTATGTTGCAGCCGGAGCTTATTGTGCACAAGTTCTTTTGATGAAACATACTCTCCTTGACTATGATTTGCATTTTGATCATATTAAAATAGTTTATGATAATACTAGTACTATTCATATGACTAAAAATGCAAATCAACATAGTAAAACTAAGCACATTGACATTAGATATCACTTTCTTAGAGATCATTATGAGAAAGGTGATATTGATATTGATTATGTTTCTACCGATTTTCAACTTGCCGACATTTTTACTAAACCATTAGATTATGCTAGATTCTCTTTTATTTGTGGTGAGTTGAATGTTTGCATTATGGATTCTTAAAGACCAATTTTTATTGTTGTTTTTATTTTGTTTAACCCTTTTTGATGTATGACAAAAAGGGGGAGAAAAAGAATAAGTTTGTTATTTAAAAAGAATAAGTTTGTTGTTTATTTGAGTTTTTGACAAAAACTATTGTGTTTTCAATGCTTTATGTATCTTGCTTTTCATAGTCATTATTTATTCATAGCATTGTTTGAGGGGGAGCTTTCCAAAGCTCTTCTTCCATTTTTGTTTAAATAACTTATATGCTTTGTCATCATCAAAAAGGGGGAGATTGTTGGCCCAAGGTTATAATCACCCGTTTTTAGTGTGTTTTGATGATTACAAAACATATTAGTTATTTGTACTAATAATATTTGTTGTTTTGAGTGTGTTTCAGGGTTCTAATAAAACTAGAAGTTTTCTTCCCTAAAAGAAGGTGTTTTGACTCAAGTTCGCCTCAATTCGGGTTCAAGTATCAAGCTTGCAGGATCATATGGAGAAGCCCACTTGAAGAACTTGTAGTCCTTTAGAACCAATGTAAGAAATAATTTGTTAAAGTTTGAGTTTTGAAAAATTGGCTCTAGGATACACACACACATATTTTTATACAAGTTTTCATGTTTAGCTTTTGTTTCTAAGTTTCATGCCTTGACAAATATACATGACTCTAACTTTTTTACAAAGATATATATCATGTTTATAATCATGTATGTTTACCTTTTTCAAGCATGATACTTAGCTATCTATACTTCAAAATATTTTACAAAAAATTCCAAGTTCTGGTTTCTTGCTATTTTTCTGTTTCAGACTAGGCCGGCCGACCAGACCGGTCGATCGGAGATTGTATCCAGGACGTGCACGCTTGTGCATGTCTGTCGGCCGACCGTCGGGTCGACCGACTGAAAGCAGTTTTGCTCTCGGGTTTTCTGGGTCGACCGCCCGGTCGACCGCCTTCAGAAAACTGTGTTTCTGTTTAGAGGACGGTCGACCCGAGCGGTCGACCCGAGCCCAACGGCTACTGCCAGCAGGGCGGACGGCCGACCGGACCGGTCGACCGCCAGGCCTGCAGAGCCCCAACGGCTCTTTCCTCTTTGGTGCTATTCTGAAATCTGTTTTTAGGACTGTTTTTTGGCAGACTTTCCCTGGGTTTTATAGAACTTTTTCAGATCAAATAAGCTTAAAATAAATAAGTTTTAATCCCTTCTTCTCCCTATAAATAGAGGAGAATGGTCTCTTGAAAAGGCACCAAGAAAATCCGTAAGCTTTCAAAGTTTTAAAAGAGAAGAAAAGTTTTTATGCTTTCCATTTTCATTCTTTCTTGAGCTTGTTTTCAGTTGTGTTCTCTAGCAAAAATCATTCTACAACTGAGTGTTTTCTCACTACACTTCTTAGAGCCAAAATTCCCTACTCAATCTATAGGAAGTTGTAAAGAGAGAAGTGTTTGTAAAGAGTTTGTGATCCTTTTAGAGATCACTTGGCTACTTGTTACTCTTTGTTCATCTTGTGGAGACACCTCTTCGGTAGAGGTTCTTGTAAGTGGTGGTGCTCGGTGCTCCGGTCTTTGGTAGACCTTGTAAGCGTCCTCGGTGGATAGTGGAAACCCTTCACGGAGGTGAAGGCGGGGAGTAGAGAGGTGGCTCGAACCTCGAAACAAACACTTATGTTTGCGATTACTTTGCGTTCTTGTCTTTCATTTCAATTGCACATTATATCTTGCTTGTGTTATAGTTTTTCTTTCCTTGTGTTATTGCTTTCATATACTATTGGTTGTGTGCATTTCACTATTGTATTCATACTTTGCCATTATCGATCAATTCTCATACAACACGGTTGCATTGCGCACCTCTAACCCATTCAAGGGGAATCAGGAGGAAGGAGTTCAGAACCCTTTACGGGGTATCGGCTCTTAGTCTTGTTTTGAGAGATCGTTGCATCATTCATTCATAATTGTTTAAAAAGTTTGTTAGATTAGCATTTACACCTATTCCCCCCCCCTCTAGGTGTTTTTCAGAATTGAGGCTCAAGAAGCTAAGTGAGAGAAGAAATTCAGTTGAAGAGATTTAGAAAACTTAAAACCAACTGAAAAATCTTTTGAAAAGGAAGAACTTGAAATAGAAAGATATAAAATACTTCTCTCTTGAAAACTCTTAAAAATTTAGATATTTTTCTTATTGAAAACCAAAACCCATGACCTCTATTTATAGGCAAAGGATGAATAACATTCATAAGTGATACCAGATCATTTGGGGTGAGTTTAGCCACTTGGAAGCCAAAAATGACCATTGAAACTCATTAAAAATAAAATAGATTCAAAAACTAGCCGTTATGCCAACCTAGACGTCTGTCGGTCGACCGGCCGATCGAGCGGTACATCACTCAGAAAAGAGTCGTTGGCTCCGGTTGACCAGGCGGTCGACTGCTGGTTATATTAAAAAGAAAATTTTGAATTATCGGTCTACTGTCCCGGTTGACCTACACAAATAGAGAGCAAGGATCATTCAGTCGGTCGACCGGGCGGTCGATCGACAAACATGCACAAACATGCACGCCTTTGGCCAAAGGTCCGATTGACCGTTATGGTTTGTAATTCATTGAAAAATGAGAGTAATAAGAATTACCGTGTTGCTTTAGGCTAACGAGTCGTGTCCACGAGGAGGAATGTGATAGAAGCTTTTCGGTATTTTTGTTAAGTAACAAAGAATGAAGTTGGTGTCTTTCTTTTAAGTTAAAAAAGAGAATGGAGAGAAGGGAGATGATTAAAAGAAAAATTATAAATTTAGAGAAGGCTTTCAAAAAGGTGATTTTTTATAAAGCTTGAAGAGTGATTTGTTATTTTTTAATATATGGAGAAGATCTGGGCTCACTATCTCACTACTCAACGATGTGTTATTCTCTTGAAATTCTTGGTGCCTCAACTTGATCATAGGAAAATACATAAGATTGAGTTTAGAAAGTTTTAAGCAAAGCACATAAGATAGTTTGAAAAAGTTAACTTTTTTCTTTAAGAAATCGTCTTGAATTGAATGTTAAATCATCAAGTAGTTTATGTATGAGATAAAAACAAGTTCAAGAAACATTTTTAAAAGAAGTAAAAGTTTAAAATCCAAACCCATCCTCATGTGCCTTCAAGAACACTTTCAATAAGAAAGGCTTAGTTTAGGCATGCAAATGATTTATTGAGTCTTTTCATCAAAACCATTCAAAAAGAAGAAGGATCGGAGAGAGGAATAATAGTGAGCCCAGAAAACTAATTTAGCTACTCATGGAAGACGAAAAATAATGTAAGTAAATAAAGCAAGACATACCGTGAAATGGAGTGGAAGAAGAGAAAGCTTGATCCTTTTATTGAAGTCACTTCAATCTTTAAAATGCAATCACTAAGTTCCTCCCTCTTACTGGTATTTGAACTGAACTACAAATTATAAAATAGAGTTACAACTTCTATACTATCTAACAAAGAGCCTAAAACCTTAAAAACAAAGAGAAAAACTAAATCTAAGTTTCGATCCCTTTTCTATACAAAACCCTGCCTTTTATAGGCAAAAAACTAGAGGGAAAGGAGTGAGGACATAAGGGGAGCAAACAAGCCGCGGATCTACGGCATGGGCCGCGGATCCGTGGCCTAGATGTGGCCAAGTGGCCACATCATGGTGGAGTTGCGGTTGGCGTAGGCTTAGACTCCCTTTTGTCTTGCTAGATTCACTGTTTTAACTCCTGGATTTGATGAAACGATTTTTGATTGTTGCCTTTAACTACTTGATTTGGGAAGATTCATTTCAACCGGTTTTTAACCTCTCTGATTTGTCATGATCTGCCCTGATTTCTTGATTTCAATTTTATTTTGAATTAAATCAGAATTTGATGGGCTTTTGGGCTCATTTCTCTCTCCTATCCTTTAGCAATGGGCCTGCATTTTATAAAGAAAAATAGTACTTATTAATATGATTTATTTAGATAATAAACATGGTAATGTGATAATATGTATGCAATATATGTGACCGATCATACCCCAACACTTATTTTTTGCTCGCCCTCGAGCAAAACATCAAACTAATCCTAATCAATTATTAGACCACTTTTGCAGGTCACTCGATTGCACCGAGCATGTGCAATAAGCCGTTAAACCTTTAGGTTAGAGGATGAGTCTCGTGAGAGTTTTCAGTAGATTGCACCCACAAAATCCATAAAGAAAGAGAAAAAATGTTAGTATTTTCGAAAAGCATTTTGAAAAGCGAATATTTGAAGTATATTTGTAAGAGTTCAAGTAATCTAGTTATAGGATTATCAAACTTTTCATTCCTAAACTTAGTCTCTATTCTAAAATATGTCATCAGCCAAAGTAAGAAGTCAAATTGTATTTCACATTTAGTCCATTACTTTACCCTGAGTCATATGCACCATCGTGACTGTGAAGTTTGACTAAGGGTTCTTTAACATTAACTCTTATGTCTTATTTATATATATTTTTGGTGGTATTTATTCCTCAATTTCATAAGGCTTTCTAATCTACCCATGTAACGAGCCTTTAGTCGGTGATACTCAAAATGGATAGTTTTAGGGCACCAGGTGAGAAAATACCCCTATGGACTTAAACACTCGAGCAGACAAGGCCACGAAACTCAGGTTTTTATTATAAAATGTACCCCTTTTAGGCATGAATACTTATACTTCATGAGGCACAAATAATCAACTTAATCAGAGGATTTATATATATATATTTCATACTTATCTAATTATTTTTTGCATAAAAATCAAGCCTTGCTTAGGCCAAAGCACCTATCTAATCAATAATTAGATTTGCATTTATATTTTTTTTATAAGGCATAAGAATTTTTGTCTTTGAACTCTAAGTGTGTACGTGTATAAAGTGTGCATATTTCTTCAAGGTAAAGATCAAGACTAAATTACTTTCATCAATTTTCTTCCTAACCCTAAAAATCAAACAAGTTATCTTATTTTGACCAAGTATAAGAAAACCTAGTTATGATTTTCCTATTCCTTAAAATTGACTTAATTTCTTACAAAAAATATATAAAAATATTGTTCTTACCTTTCAAAAAGTTTATATATATATATATTTCTTTGTTTTCTTTTTTTTTTAGTTATATTAGTCATGTTCGAGCCCTCCCCCACACTTATCTCATGCATTGTCCCCAATGTATGAAAGAAATATATAGATGTATGAAATAAAATGGAAAAGAGTAAAGTTACCGATACACTGGGTCAAAAAGACCCATAGCCATTTCATTTACCGGCACCGATTCCAAGAAAGGTTTAAGGCGTTGACCACTTACCTTAAAGTCATTTCCATTCTTGGTATCACTGATCTCTACAGCACCGTGTGGAAACACGATTTTTACAACGAATGACCCAGTCCATCTTAACTTTAATTTTTCTAGAAAAAGATGAAGCCTAGAATTATAGAGTAAGACTTTTTGTTCAGGGATAAAGGTTTTTCTTATGATATGTTATCATGAAAAATCTTAATTCTATCTTTAGTGATCTTAGCATTTTCATAGGCCTCATTTCTTAACTCCTCTAATTTGAAAATTTGTAATTTTTGAAGGTCACCGGCCTTAATCAAGTCGAAATTCAACTGCTTAATTGCTCATAAGGCCCGATGCTCTAACTCAACGGGTAGGTGACAAGCTTTACCATAGACTAACCTATAAGGATACATCCCTAGAATCATCTTGAAAGCGGTCCTGTAGGCCCATAGGACAACTACAATTTTGGTGGACCAATCTTCCCGATTTTGATTCACAGTCTTCTCCAAGATAAACTTGACTTATCTATTGGAAACCTCAACCTGCCCACTGGTTTGAGGATGATAAGGTGTGGACAACTTATGAGTTATGGCATACTTTCGCATAAGAGGTTCGAAGGATCTATTGCAAAAGTGAGTACCATTATCACTGATGATAACACGAGGGGTTCTGAAGCGTGAGAAAATGTTCTCTTTCAAAAACTTTATGGCAACTTCGTTGTCATTAGTTCTACTAGGAATGGCTTCTACCCACTTGGACACATAGTCACAGTAACCAATATGTATTGGTTTCCAAATGAATTAGGAAATAGACTCATAAAGTCGATGCCCCAAATATCAAAGAGTTCTATTTCTAGAATTAGGTTGAGGGGCATCATATCTCGTTTTGAGATCCTTCCTACCATCTGGTATCTAGGGCGGCAAAATTCATAAACATCTTTGAATAAAGTGGGCCAATAGAACCCACTTTGTAGCACTTTTTCAGCGGTCTTGCGGGGACCAAAGTGTCCACCGCATGCAAGTTCGTGACAAAAGGACAGAACACTCTTAACCTCCTCATTAGGAATGCATCTCCTAATAATTTAGTCAGAACAGTACTTAAAAGGATACGGTTCCTCCCAAAAGAAATACCGGACTTAGGATAAGAACCGGCTTATATCGTTTTTGGACCAATGAGATGGAGTTTGATTTGTTACTAAGTAATTCACTATATCAGCAAACCAAGATTCCCTAAAGATAGCTAAAAGATTTTCATCAGGAAATCCTCATTTATGGGTAATTCGTTGCATGGAGAATTAGGGATTCGTGAGAGATGGTCAGCAATGACATTTTTTATGCCTTTCTTGTCTCGAATCTCGAGATCAAATTCTTGAAGAAGGAGGATCCAACGAATGAGTCAGGCCTTGGCATCCTTCTTCATCATGAGGTACCTAAGAGCAGAATGATCGGTGAAAATGGTAGTTTTGGACCCTAGTAAGTAGGGACGAAATTTCTCTAAGGCAAATACTACTGTTAAGAATTCCTTCTCAGTAGTAGTGTAATTCAATTGAGCATCGTTGAAAGTCCTACTAGAGTAGTAAATCATGTGCTGTTTGTTATCAATGCGTTATCCAAGGACAGCGCCTATGGCAAAATCAAAAGCATCGCACATGATTTCGAACGGCTTAGACCAATTCGGAGCAGATATGATTGGTGCAGAAATAAGCTCTCTCTTAAGCTTCTCCTAAGAATTCATACATTCAGCATTAAAAGCGAAGAACACATCCTTAGCTAACAAATTAGTCAATGGCCTAGCAATCTTACTAAAATCCTTGATAAATCTTCAGTAAAAACCGCCGTGTCCTAAGAAGGATCTAATATCCTTCACATATTTAGGCATGGGAAGCTTTGCAATAACCTCAATTTTGGCTCTATCCACTTCAATTCCTTTCTTGGAGATTTCATGACCCAAGATAATTCTATGTTTCACCATGAAGTGGCATTTCTCCTAATTCAGTATCAGATTTTTCTCAGCACAATATTGGAGGACAAGTTCTAAATGGTGGAGATATTGAGTGAACGAATCTCTGTAGATGGAGAAATCATCCATGAAGATTTCTAAGAATCGTTCTACCATATCAGAAAAAAGACTCAACAAGTAACGTTAAAACGTTGTTGGGGCATTGCATAAGCCAAAAGGCATTCGACGATACGCAAATATCCCAAATGGACATGTGAATGTAGTCTTTTCTTGGTCCTCAGGAGCAATAAGAATCTAATTATATCCTGAGTAACCGTCCAAGAAACAGTAATATAGGTGGCCCGCCAAATGTTCAAACATTTAATCAATGAAGGGAAGTGAAAAATGGTCTTTACGAGTTGCAGCATTAAGCTTCCTATAGTTAATGCAAACTCGAATCTTCGTGGGAAGTCGAGTTTGGACCAACTCTTTGTTCTCGTTTTTCACTACGGTGAAACCGGATTTCTTTGGACCCGCGTGGATAGGACTGACCCATTGGCTCTCAGAAATGGGACAGATTATCCCATTGTCTAAGAGTTTCACAATTTCAACATGAACAGCCTCTTACATTATAGGGTTTAACCTACCTGCGGGTCTCTTTTAGGTGTTGCATCTTCATTGAGATGAATGCGATGTTAAACTATGGTTGGACTTAATCCCTTTATATCAGTCATAGTCCAACCAATGGCTTCCCTATGTTTTATTAAAATTGCTTTAATATCTTCTTCTTCCCCATCATTTAAATGGGAGGCAATGATGACAGGAAAGGTCTCTTGTTCACCTAGATAGACGTACTTGAGATGCGCAGGTAAGGCTTTCAATTCTAAGGAACAGAAAGGCTTACTAGAAGGATTAGTCAAATTTTTTGGCTCCATAATTGGTGAAATAGGGTTCGAGGCCCAATTCACAGCTGACTCAACAACCTGATCAAGATTAAAGTCGTCAGATTCTAACCCGAAGTCACACTTAGTTTATAATTCTAATTCTTCCCTGTGTTCACTTGTTAAGTTCTCTATGAGGTTGGCTTCAAATGTTTGGTCCTCAACATCACAGGGTTGTTTTTCTAGGTTGAAGACATTGACTTCTCTAATCATGTCCTCAAAGGTTAACCTTATGGACCCATCCTACAATTGATGATGGCATTGGCAGTAGTAAGGAATGGCCGCCCTAGGATAACAGGAGTTTGAGCCCTAAGATTGGACACAGGTTGTGTCCTAGAACTATGAAATCAATGGGGTAAATAAACTCCCGGACCCAAACAAGGACATCATTAATTTCTCCTTTTGGAACTTTAACTGAACAGTCAGCTAGTTTGATGGTGACTCGAGTTGGACTAAGATCGCCCAACTTGAGTTGCTGATAAACTGAGAATGGAAGAAAGTTAATACTTGCCCGCCAAATCAAGAAGTGCACGATTAATCTCTGCTTGTCCTATGGTGCAGGCAATGGTGGGAAAACCTGGATCCTTATACTTGATAGTGATCGGACCCGACAATAGCTCACTAATGTTAGTGGCTAAGAAGATCTTTTTGAGTACATTAGTCTTTCTCTTCTTGGTGCACATGTTCTTAAGAAACTTAACATAGGATGGGACTTATTGGATGGAATCAAGAAGTGGCATATTTATCTTCACTTGATTAAATATCTCAATTATCTTATCCATGTGTGGATTTTGATTGTTGTTTTTCAGCCTATTAGGGTTGGTGCACCTGACTAGTTAACTTATCTTTTTCAGATTCATCAGATTTAGGAGGAGTGGGATTAGATGAGGTGGATGCTTGATTGTGATTATGCTGAATAAGATTAGATGGTATTGATACTTGATTATTAACTTTCTTTCCCAATTTCAATGTATGAACAGCATTATATTGATTCATTGATTGATCCTAGCCAAATGAGCTTGTTGAGAATTCCTAGGATTCGTTATTGGCTGACTAGGCAAGGTACCCTTTTGTCTCTCATTCTGTGGAGGGACTAATTGACTCATTTGAACCTCTAGCCTCTGTATAGTTTGTGTGAGAGAATCTTGATTTTTCATTTATCTTTTCATGTTTCTCTCAAAGTCAGTCATTCTCCTTTCTAGTTGAGGATTTCTAGAAGGAAGATTGTAGAGCTTGGTTGGGAAAGTTTTGTTGATAGTTTGAAAAGTTAGGTGGATGGTTGGGAGAATTATTATGAAAATTGAAAAAGTTGGGTTGATGATTAGAAGAATTATTGGCATGATGGAAGTGGCTAGCATGATTTGACCGTGAGTGGTCATTGTTATTTTAGCTCCATAAGAAATTCGGGTGATTTCTCCAGCCAGGATTGTAAGTTAGTGCGTCAGGGTTATTGTTCGGCCATGAAAAGGCCACATTCATCGGTTCAGGGTATTATTGGTGAGCCTAAAACACAGGACACTCCTCAAACATATGATTCATGACTTGACAGTAAGTACAGCCCAGAAGTGGAAATTAGTTTGGGCTGACTTGATTGACTGGACTTGGTTCCTTAATTCCTAAAACTTCCAGTCTTCTTACTAGGTTAGCTAACTTAGCCTCATTAGTTATGGATGATTCAATAGAATGGAGACCTCCTTTTGAAGAGATGGAGTTTGAGTTCCTCGAGGTTTCACTAGTAGGTTCCTATTAGATAGTCTTTTCTGCTAGATTCTCATATAAATCTCATCCTTCATTTTCATCCTTTTGCAAGAATCCCTTTGGCACATGCTTTTTAAGGGAGTCTTGGTCGAATAGTCTAAACCATCATAAAGAATTTGGCATTGTCGCCATTTCTCTATTCCATGATGAGGACATTAGATAAAGAGGTCTTTAAAGCGTTCAAATTACCTCCAAAACAGTTCACTAGGTTCTTCCTTGAATTGCATGATGCTCTTCCTAATGAGAGCGATCTTATGAATTGGATAGAATTTCTTTAAGAAGACCTTGATAAAACCATCCCAACATGTGATAGAGCCGGCCGGTAAGTTGTAAATCCATTTCTTGGCTAAGTCCCTAAGAGCGAAAAGGACAAATCTCAACCTAATAGCATCATCTACAAGGTGTGGGATTTTCATCATTACACATACTTCCTTAAATTCTCTTATGAAGAAATAAGCATCTTCAGACTCTAAGCCATGAAACTTGGGGAGTGTGTTGATGAACTGAGCCTTGAGCTCAAATTGTATTCACTAACCGATGGAAGTTGGATGCAAGATGGAAGTGAGGTTCTAATGGGATAGAACCTATTCTGTAAAGATGTCGGTTGAGCCATAACCGGATCTGGTCTTGGTTCAAACTTGGGTGGTGATGTGTTTCTAGTCAACCTAGATGAATTAGGGTCTCTTGACCACACTTGCATACACAAATACAATCACAATCACAAACAAGTTTACCAATAGTCAACAAGAGTAATCAACCAAGTCTAGTCTAAGGTAACCTTGACCTAGACAACTCCTAACTGGGTGATTGTCCACAGGAAGTATAATGCAGACTCTGACCACAAACTAATCAGTCAGGCCAGGGCAAGATTGGTGGAGATATTCGCGCAAAAGTAATGGGCCTAATTAAGCCAAACCACCAGCCTTCGGGGTTTCACCCCTCAATCCCTTTCCTAAACACTGATTTAGCAAGAGTCAAATTCTAATACCTTCCACCTTAAGATAATCTCCTAGTGAGTTTGAGATGTCCCTAAGGCCAACGTCTATCAGATTTTAAATTAGGCTTAGGCTGTACGTGCTTAGAGATGATTTGTGGGCTAAGGAAGGGTAATGACTTTCCCACCTTATCTTGATTTGAGTTTTGCCCTTAGAATTGATTGTGCAAAGTGTGCAAGATATAGAAAAGTAGCATTCAAAAGCAAATATTACCCAAGAATGTCTCCTAAACTATATCCTATACATATGTACCTTGTCTCCAGCTATCTTCAACAGTAATTGTAAAATAAACGTAATTAGATAAATGCCTAAAATGCAAGTCTAAACGTTTCTTTAAGTAATTAACAATCACTCAGATTACTGCTGGATTAAAACAGGGATTGTAAATATCAGATATAGCAAAAATAATAACACACAAAAACATTATTTTTGCAAGCAATATATCCTGCAAAAAAATAGTTTTAGTAATCCAACAAAAATTTCAACTTTTGCAACGCAATTTTTGAAATTCTGTTTCCTACTTTCAAGAGTAGGAGCACAGAATACCAAGTCTTCTCTTGCAAAGCTTAAGTGCTAAATCTGAATCTTGACGTCCCTAAAACACGACACTAAACTTGTTAAAAAATAAATACACCGTTCTCTCTCCGGCAATGGCGCCAAAAATTGATTGAAAAATGAGAGTGATAAGAATTACCGTGTAGCTTTGAGCTAATGGGTCGTATCCACAAGAAGGAATGCGATAGAAGATTTTCAGTGTTTTTATTAAGTAACGAAGAATGAAGTTGGTGTCTTTCTTTTAAGTTGAAAAAGAGAATGGAGAGAAGGGAGATGATTAAAAGAAAAATTGCAAATTTAGAGAAGGCTTTGGAAAAGGTGATTTTTTTTATAAAGCTTAAAGAGTGATTTGTTATTTTTTAATATACGAAGAAGATCTGGGCTCACTATCTCACTACTCAACGATGAGTTCTTCTCTTGAAATCCTTAGTGCCTCAACATGATCATAGGCAAAGATATAAGATTGAGTTTAGAAAGTTTTAAGCAAAGCACATAAGATAGTTTAGAAAAGTTAACACTTTTCTTTAAGAAATCGTCTTGAATTGAATGTTAAATCATCAAGTAGTTCAAGTATGAGATAAAAATAAGTTCAAGAAACATTTTTAAAGAAGCAGAAGTTTAAAAATCCAAACCCATCCTCATGTGCCTTCAAGAACACTTTCAACAAGAAAGGCTTAGTTTAGGCATGTAAATGATTCGTTGGGTCTTTTCATCAAAACCATTCAAAAGAAGAAGGATCGGAGAGAGGAATAATAGTGAGCCAAGAAAACTAATTTAGCTACTCATGGAAGACGAAAAATAATGCAAGTAAATAAAGCAAGACATACCGTGAAATGGAGTGGAAGAAGAGAAAGCTTGATCCTTTTATTGATATCACTTCAATCTTCAGAATACAATCACCCAATTCCTCTCACTCACTGGTATTTGAATTGAACTACAAATTACAAATAGAGTTAAAACTTCTATACTATCTAACAAAGAGCCTAAATCTTTAAAACAAAGAGAAAAACTAAATCTAAATTCCAATCCCTTTTTCTATACAAAACCCTGCCTTTTATGGGCAAACCCCAGAGGGAAAGGAGTGAGGAGATAAGGGGAGCAAACGCTCCCCTTATCTCCACCAACAAGCCGTGTATCCGCGGCGTGGGCCGCGGATCCACGACCAGGATATGGCCAAGTGGCCTCATCCTAGTGGAGATGAGGTTGGCGTGGGTTTAGACTCCTTTTTGTCTTGATGGATTCACTGTTTCAACTCCTGGATTTGACAAAACGATCTTTGATTGTTGGCTTTAACCACTTGATTTGAGAAGATCCATTTCAACCAGTTTTCAACCTCTCTGATTTGTCAAGATCTGCCATGGTTTCTTGATTTTGAATTTATTCTGAATTAAATCAGAATTTGATGGGCTTTTGGGCTCATTTCTCTTTCCTATCCTTTAACAATGGGCCTGCATTTTATAAAGAAAAATAGGACTTATTAATATGATTTATTTAGATAATAAGCATGGTAATGTGACAATATGTATGCAATATATGTGACCGATCAGTAATAGACAACGGTCGACCGGGCGGTCCACCAGTAGAGCCTGAATAGTTAAAAAACAGATTCTTAAACTTTAAATAATTTTTAAAATATTTTGTATTGGTTTGAGGGTTATGTAGTATAGTATAGGGGAGAAAATACATGTTCTAAACTTGATATAAAAATTTGAAAAAATTATGAAGCATGTATTAATACCAAACATGCAACAAAATAAATACTACCCAAAACTTGTATATTTTGAAAACGTGTATTTTTGTGTGTGTAACTTCTTGAGCACTTCTATCATATTCTACTCTTTAACATACTAAAATTTTATAGGAGCCTAGGTGAATAAATATCTTCAATCGGGCTTCTCCATTTGCATCGTTTGAGTGTACTGAGTTCTGATCTCGTATTTGAGTCTTCTTGGGTCTACGGCACCTCCCTTTTGAGAAAGAAACTCCTTGAATCCTTAGAGCCCTGAAATAATCTTAGCCAATTGAACTTGATTAGTATAAATAACTATATATGTTTTGTTATCATCAACACCATAAAACCGGGTGATTATAACCTTGGGCCAACAATCTCTCCCTTTTTGATGATGACAAAACATATGAGTTATTTAAGAAAAAGAACAATGTGAAAGAGCTTTGAAAGCTCCCCCTCAAATTATGCTTAAGTTTAATTTGACCAATTCATACAACGTATATATAAAAATAAACTTTACAAATTATAATAAAAATGAACTTTACAAATCTTAAAAGTATGCATGGTAAAGAATAATAACTCAAAATATTTCTCCCCTTTTTTGTCATGCATCAAAAAGGGTAAAGTCAACAAAACATTTTGAAGAGTATTTGCAAAAACTCATGAATCCATATACAAACATTTAATTTACCATAAATAAATGAAAATCTATAATAATCTAGTGGTTTATTTAAAAATATCCGCAAGTTAAAAATCAGTGAAAACATAATTAATTTCAATATCATCTTTCTCATAATGATCTCTAAGAAAGTGATATCGAATTTCTATGTGTTCTATCTTACTATATTGATATGTATTTTTAGTCATATGAATAGAACTAGTATTATCACAAAATATCTTAATATGATCATATTGCAAATCATAGTCAAGGAGAGTATGTTTCATCCAAAGAACTTGTATACAACAAGCCCCGGCCGTAACATACTCCACCCCGAAGGTTGAGAGGGCTACAGAATTTTGCTTCTAAGAAGACCATGAAACAAGGTAATTTTTTAGAAACTGACAGGTTCCACTTGTACTCTTCCTATCCACTCTACAACCAGCATAGTCAGCATCCGAAAAACTCTTCATGAAAAATTGTTCGGTCTTTGGACACCACAAACCCATTCGAATAGTACCCTTAAGATATCTAATAATGCGTTTTATCGCAATCAAATGGGACTCTTTAGGACAAGATTAGAATCTAGCACATAGACAAGTACTAAACATAATATCCGGCCTACTAATCGTTAAATATAATAAACTATCAAACATGCTACGAAAGAGTTTAATGTCTACATTTATATCTTATTCATCCTTGTCAAGTTTTGTTGTGGTAGCCATGGGAGTTTTGCTTGATTTGCCTCTTCAAGCCAAATTTCTTGATTAGTTCTTTTGTATATTTGGCTTGATTTATAAAAATCCCATCACTCCTTTACTTGATTTGGAGTCCAAGGAAATAGTTAAGTTCGCCCATCATAGACATCTCAAACTCATCCTTCAATATGATTCAAAATCTTTGCAAAGTTTTTCTATAGTAGATCCAAATATAATATCATCAATATATATTTTAACAATATGAATATCATTATAAACATATGTAGAAAACAAAGTGGTATCTATTTTTCCTTTAACAAAATCATTAGAAATAAGAAATGTTAAAAGTTTTTCATACCAAGCTCTAAGAGCTTGTTTTAAACCATATAAAATTTTGTCTAGTTTGAAAATAAAATCCGAACGCGCAAGATCAACAACCCGGCAGGTTGTTCAACATACACCTCCTCTTTAATAAAACCATTTAAAATGCACTTTTGACATCCATTTGAAATAGTTTGAAATCTTTATAGGAGGCAAAAGTAAGTGTTATCCATATGGCTCAAGCCTAGCTAAGAAGGCAAAGGTTTCCTCAAAATCGATACCTTCGATTTGGGTGTAACCTTGGGCCACTAACCTAACTTTATTCCTAACAATATTTCCTGACTCATCCAACTTATTCCTAAGAATTTATTTAGTGCTAATGTTGGTCTATCATGGGATCTAGGGATAAGATTTCAAAGTTGGTTGCGCTCAAATTGATTGAGCTCTTCTTGCATGGCAAGCAACAAATATGAGTCGCCCTCAGCTTCGAGGATGTTCTTTGGCTCAAAATGAGAAATAAAAGAATAATGGCCACAAAGATCATGGAGCTTAGAATGAGTAGTTACCCCTTTTGATATATCACCTATAATGAGATCCTTGGGATGATATGAAGTGAATCTCCAATCCTTTGAAAGTGGTATGTTGGCTCCACTTCAACTTCTTGAACTTCACTTTTCATATCAATCTTTGGCTTGTCTTCTTATATAGGTGAGTCCTTGAAAGTTATCCTCTCTATGTCTTCACCTAAAGAATCTATTTCTATAACATTCTCTATAAAAACATTAGATTCCTCAAACTTTACATGTATAGATTCTTCAATAGTCATAATAGATTTATTGAAGACTCTATAGGCTTTACTAGTGTTAGAATATCCAACAAAAATAGCTTCATAAGATTTTGTATCAAACTTACCTAAATTATCCTTAGTATTTAAAATAAAATATTAAGTATCAAAAACTTTAAAATAAGAAACATTTAGTTTTCTTAAATAGTAAATTTTGAAAGAAGTTTTAGAAGTGTTTTTCTAAAAGTAAATCCTGTTTGATATGTAACATGATGTGTTTACGGCCTCGGCCCATAAGTATTAAGGGAGACCGTATTCACTTATCATAGTCCTAGTCATTTCTTGTAGTGTTCTATTTTTCCTCTCTACTACTCTATTTGTTGTGGAGTTCTAGGATAAGAAATTCATGTCTAATTCCATGTTCTTCACAATAGGTGATGAAGGAATGGTTAATGAATTTATCATCTCATCACTCCTTATACGTAAAATTGGAAAATCTTTCTACTTTTCAACTCTTTTCCTAAACATTTGAAAATGTGAAAAGGCTTGATTTTTATGTTCTAAAAAAAAAATCAAGTAAAACGAGAAAAATCATCAACCAATACAAAAGCAAATGATTCCATATAGCTTAACTCCAAAGGTCTTGATGTCATGATATCCTTGATAAATTTGAAAGAGGATTTAGCTTGTTTTCCAAGTTGGCACGCATCCAAATGTGGTCCTTTTCAAATTTTAAATAAGGAATACCTTTCACCACTTCCTTGTTGTTGATTCTAGATAGATGATCAAAAGAAATACGGCTTAGTCTTCTATGCCATAACCAAGAGTCTTCATTGAAGGCATTCAAACATATGGCATTATATTGTAAATTAGACATATCAATCATGTATATATTGTTTTCATGAAATCCGGAAAGTATACATGCATTAGTTTGTCTATCAAATACATTGCAAGCTAAGTCATCAAAAATTACTTTAAAACCTTTATCATAAAGTTAACTAACACTCAAGATATTATGCCTGAGACCATCAACTAAAACAACATTTTCAATTAATGGAGATGAACCAAGTATAATGTTACCTATACCAACAATCTTTCCTTTGGAGTCATCTCCAAAGGTGACAGTGCCACCTTCAGGTATCTTGATAGGGTTGCGAAGTTATTGATATCCCATGTTATGTGCGTTGAGCAACCACTATCAATATACCGCTGCTCCCTACGTCTTGAAACTTTAGAGTGTACTAACATATTTGTTGATTTTGGTACTCAAATTTTCTTGAGTGCTTTAATGTTAGCATTACGAACCCAAACATGATTATTAGAGGCATTTATTCTATCAAAATAAAATTTATCCAAGTGACCTTTTCGGCCATAATAAGTATATGCATAAATTTTACCATAAATGAAAGCATGATGAGTATGTGGAGTATGAATATGTTTGGTTTATGTTGTCTGTTTAGCATGATGTGTGTACAAATGTTGTGATTTTGAGTATGGGTGTCTGTAGCATGAGTTTGTTTCTTTGGGGTATGTTTCTTAGGAAACATGGCATCCAATCTAGTTTTGTCAAATTCACATTTATTTAATACTTCTTCTAAAGAGTTAATTTTATTCTTTAGGATAGAAATCTCATCTTTATCTATTAGTGAAAATTTAGCTTTACATGAAATCTTATAAGCAACAAAATCTTTTTGAGTTGATGTGAAGTGAAAAACAAATCATCCTTTCTTTTGTGAGTATGATAATTTTGTTGTTGAGAGTTTCATTTTTCTTTTTTATTTTTAAATATTTCGTTTTAAGAAAATCATAATTATGAGATAATTCTATAAAAGCTTCACCTAATTCATCCATGGATAATTCACAATCATCAAGAGATGATTCGGAGGTTACCTTATTTGTATTATCATTTGCCATAAAACACATATGAGCCATGTCAACTTCTTCGTCGGATTCACTCTCCGAGTCTCGTGTAGCTTTTGGAGCCTTCTTTTTGTAGGGCTTTTTGGAGGTAGAGGGTTTACTCTTGTTCTCCGGCCACTCCGCAACCTTATGGCCCGGCTTCCTGCAATTGAAGCAAATGATCTTCTTTTCTTCCTTTCCTTGTCATCTTCTTTTATTATTGAATTTTGCTTTGTTGTATATTCTCCTAACATTCTTCACAAGGAGGGAGAGATCTTCATCATCCTGTTCTTCATCATCTTCGTTGGAGAAGGTGAAAGTGATTTTGAAAGCGATTACTTTCTTCTTTTGAGGAACTATCTCTTCTCTACCCTTCTTTCATCTCATGGGTTTTAAGGTTGCCTATAAGACCAATAAGCTCCATTTCCTCCTTATATTTAGCTCCTTCAAGGTTATAGTCTTGACTTCCGATGAGGGTGGGGATCACGAATGATCTTTATCACCTTTGATCGTTGTCAATGCCGTCACCTAAAGAAGTAAGACTGTTAGTTATTTTTGTAAATTTTATTATCATGTCATCAATGGTGTCATTTTGATGCATGGTAAAGTTTTTGTATTAGAAACGTAAGAGGTCAATTTTTGTCCTCTTAACTTGTGATGTTCATTCATGAGTGACTAAAAGGTGAGTCCAAATCTCGTATGCGGTTTTGTAATGTATGACTCTAGTAATGTTATCATCATTTAAATCTTGAAGTAAGGCATAGTGTGCCCTAGAATTTGTATCAAACTCTTTTGTAGCAATGTCGGACCAAGTGTCCTTATCGCCAAGGGGTGCACTAAAGGGTTTAGTCACCGCTTTTGCAATCCGGCTTCCTAAGGATTGTAAAAACACGGTCATCTTAATCTTCCATATGGGAAAGTTAAGGCCATCAAACTTAGGTAGGGTCTTAATACTTTCGGCCATCTTTACTAATGTGAATGAGGATGAAATATGAAAAAGATGATTAGCAATTAAGGATCTCTCTAAGGTTGTTAAGCCAAGAAACTAGAGATCAAGCTCTGATACCAATTAAAAAGCACCTAGAGGAGGTGAACAGGTATTATGCTAATCAAATGCGCTTTTAAAACTAGTTAAGATGTATTATGCAAGCGGTCACTCAAAATAAGAATTGAAGCTAAATTCCTGGTGAAGGACTCTAAAGCTTCTCTTCTTTGATTCTTCTAGATAATGAGTTGACGTGCTTAATTGCTTCCTTATTGATATGAGTATAGACCGAAAATGTAAGAAGATGGAATGAATGCTATAATGAAAAGTAAGACAAATAATATCACAAGTATATAAATGTAAAGCAATAAGAAATAAGATAAAATCAAATGCAAACACAAGAGAATTTGTTTCGAGGTTCGAACCACTGCTCTACGTCCCCGCCTTTACCACTATGAAGGATTTTCACTATATCTACTAAGGGAACTTCCACAAAGGAATCTTACACCAAAGGGATTACAACTTGGTCTACTCAAGACTGGAGTACCCAACTCCAACAACTCTATCCTCCACATAAGAGGAACCATAAGCCAATAGATTACAAGGTACTTGGTGATCTAGTAAGACCACAAACACTCTTTTATAACTTCTTATAGAGTGGAATATGAATTGAGGCTCAAGAAGCTAAGTGAGAGAAGAAATTTAGTTGAAGAGATTTAGAAGACTTAAAAACAACTGAAAAAGCTTTTGAAAAGGAAGAACTTTGAAATAGAAAGTTATAAAACACCTTTCTCTTGAAAACTCTTGAAAACTTGAATATTTTTCTTATTGAAAACCAAAACCCATGACCTTTATTTATAGGCAAAGGATAAATAACATTCATAAGTGATGCCAGGTCATTTGGGTGAGTTTAGCCACTTAGAAGCCAAAATTGACTATTGAACTCATTAAAAACAAAACAGATTCAAAAACTAGTCATTATGCCAACCTAGACGTCTGGTCGACCAACACGTCACTCAGAAAAGAGCCATTGGTTCTGGTCGACCGGGCGGTCGATCGCTGGTTATATAAAAAATTTTGAATTATCGGTTGACCGACCGACACCGCCCCAGTCGACCGACACAAACAGAGAGCAAGCTCATTTAGTTAGTCGACCGGGCGGTCGACCAACAAACGTGCACAAATGTGCACGCCCTTTGCCAAAGGCCCGGTCGACCGGCCGGTCGACTGTTATGGCCTGTAATAGATAACGGTCGACCGGGCGGTCGACCGGCAGAGCCTAAAATAGTTAAAAAATAGATTTTTAAAATTTAAGCAATTTTTAAAATATTTTATATTAGTTTGAGGGTTATGTAGCATAGTATAGGGAAGAAAATACATGTTCTAAACTTGATATTAAAATTTGAAAAAATTATAAAATATGTCTTAATACCAAACATGCAACAAAATCAATACTATCCAAAACTTGTATATTTTGAAAACGTGTATTGTTATGTGTGTAACTTCTTTAGCACTTCTGTCATATTCTACTCTTTAATATACTAAAATCTTACAGGGGTCTAGGTGACTCCATTTGCATCATTTGAGTGTACTGAGTTTTGATCCCGTATTTGAGTCTTCTAAGTATACAACACCTCCCTTTTAAGGAAGAAACTCCTTGATTTCTTAGAGCCCTGAAATAATCTTAACCACTTGAAGTTGATTAGAACAAATAACTACATATGTTTTGTTATCATCAAAATCATAAAACTGGGTGATTGTAACCTTAGGCCGACATTTTGAAGTGGACAAAAAAATAATTGCTCATGAAAAGGTTGTCCATTTCAAAATTTATTGTCGACTTAACCAAAATATTTATAAAATAACTTAAATATTTTGAAAATGAAATTAAATGAAAACAAAAAATAATAAATGACTTATTTCATAAAATTATTTACCTTTATTGTTTATAAAACAAAAATTAGTTAACATATGAATATTTATTTATTTATTATTCACTTGTTTGTTTGTTTGTTTATCTTTTATTTTATTAATTTAAAAATGTATATATTATACTAAAATTAATATAATTTGTCTAACTTGGAGGTAGAACAGTGAGCTCGGAGGCAAAAGCTCAAAAATTAAAAATTACATCAAATTTAAAAATTACAAATTAGAAAAATAAAAATATGTTTGCTTAAATTTCTATTAATTTTTGCCTATTTCTGTCCACTTATTGAAAAATTTGTACACTATAATCAATTTTTGTCCACCAAGCTGAAATTATCTACAAAAAAAGTAAAATTCATCCTAAATCACAAATTTGTCACAAATTTATTACTTATCCTAAAAAATCATCAGCAAAATTACCTCAACATCACAAATTACATAAAAACTCATGAGAAAAACTACATCAAAATCATCAAATTACCTCAAAATTATCAAATTACCTCTAAATCTATTTTGGCCAATTTCTAAAATTTTCATCTACTTTTTACTATTTCTGTATACATATTAAAAAATTGGTCCAGCTACTTAAATTTTTATCCACTTTTGTCTATTCCTATTCGGTTATTGGAAAATTTGTCCACTATAATCAATTTCTGGGAAATTTACTGAATTTCCCATCCACTTTTCACTATTTCTATCTACATATTATAAAATTTGTAACCTGCTTGAATTTCTATCCAGTTTTGTCAATTTCTGTCAGCTTAACGAAAAATTTGTTCACTATATTTAATTTCTATCCACTAAACTGTGAATTTATTTGTAAATAGAGTAAAATTTATCACAAATCATAAATTCATCATATATTTATCACTCATCCTAAAAATATCAGCAAAATTACCTCAAAAACACAAATTACCTAAAATTTCATGAGCTAAATCATATCAAAATAATCAAATTAGCTCAAAATTTGTTTTTATCTAATTTCTAAATTTTTTGTCCACTTTTGACTATTTCTGTCTACATATTATAAAATTTATCCAAGTGTTTAAATTCCTGTCCACTTTTGTCTATTTTTGTCAATTTTTTTAGAAAATTTGTCTACTATATTCAATTTCTGTCTACCAAACTGTGAATTTGTCTACCAACAGAGTAAACTTTATCTCAAATCACAAATTTATCACTCATCCTAAAAAAAATCTCAAAATCACAAATTACCAAAAAATCATGAGCAAAATTATAAGAAAATCATCAAATTACGTCAAAAGCAATTTTTATCTAATTTCTGAATTTTTCATCCACTTTTGACTATTTCTCTCTACATATTGTAAAATTTACCCAAGGACTAGTGATGGCCAAGCATACATATGTGGCAACTATCATTAAGAGATTAGCATGGTTCCATTAGTAGTTAGTAGCCATGTGTTTTCTTTCCTTTTTACTCTGTTTTAGAAATAATAACAAAATTCACAAATAAATTCTTTTAAAATGTTTCTATCTTTATTTCCACCGTAAACTTCTCTTTTTATTCTCTGTTTTCTTTTCTTTTCATTCTTTGAAACATAGCAGAACCGTTAACATACACACGTGAATATATCGGTAAAGTTTCTATCACTTTCCGTCCCTGTGAATTCGACCCGTTTAGCCTCTATGCTATAACGGAATTATCGAGAAAGTCAAAGTATACACACTTTAATTAGTGATTTCAAAACGGCACATTTTGTGCATGGTTTTCACCCCGATCAAATTTTAGCGTCGTTGCCTGAGATGGGAACGGTTTGATCTCATGTTTTTGTTAACTTTTCTTTTTCATTTTTGGTGTGCAGGTCAAATCTTCAGCATTACAGAAATCCACACTTACTGTTGTGTGGTTGGGTAAATTCTTATATATTGCTATATTCTGCTGCTAGTTTCTGTTACATGTGCACTGTAATAATTAAGAATTAAAATACGGTACTTGGATATTTTAAAATGGTTTAGACATTTGCATGCAGGCATGTGTCAATTTTCATTTCAATATACTATACTTTATTTCTCCGTTGTTATGATCTAGACCGAGTTGTACATACTGCATTGCATATAGTTAGGACAAACACGTGGGTGATTTACTTGTTTTTTGTTTTCATTCTTATCTATATTGCACACTTGCACGAATTGAACTTAAGGGCATATCCTAATATAATATAAGGTTGGGAAGTCATTACCCTCTCTTAACCCAAAAATCACCTCCCCACTTACACAACCGAAGCCTAAATAAAATTTGCTAGATGTTGGTCCCTAGGGACATCTCGGACTCATTTAAGAGATTTACTTAAGGGAAAAGTTGTTAGAGTTTGACTCTTATCAAATCGGTGTTCAAGGTTGGGGATTGAGATGGGAAACCTCGAAGAACAGTGGTTTGGCATAATTAGGCTCGTTGCTCCAGCACGGATATCTTCTACTGGTCTTGCCCCTACCTGATCGACTAACTTGTGGTTAGATTTTTACAACGTACCCCTCATGGATAGTCTAACTAGGTAGGAGTCGTGTAGGTCTAAGTCAACCCTAGCATAAGATTATTTTCTTTTTCTTTTTCTTTTTTTGTTTGTTTGTTTGTTTTTCTTTTCTTTTTACAAATTGTGATGTGAATTTTAACAATAATAATTTTTTCAATTCTTATATGAATCTATATTTGACCCCAACCTCATTTGATTCGGGTAATTGCAATCAAGCTATGCACAACATGAACCAACTATATAGGCCGGATTGGACTTATCTGACTCAATATGACTCATACCCCCAATTTTAGGACCAACTCAATATTGGTAAATTAACCTTCAGGAAATAGATGACTTGCCAAAATGTCAATGATTTGATTTTGGTCAAGTTCAGGTTGGCATAATTAAATTGAAGTTTGATTTCTAAAATGACATGATTCTTTAGTCATATGAAAATTTGGTGGACATTGGAAATCAACCATATTTGAATTAGTCGCTCGGACTCTTATATGAATTCCACAGTTTTTTTCAATAATGATTGTTCTTCTAGTGGTTCTAAAAAAATAACTGTATGAATTTTAAAAATTCTGTGGATATGATGAGGCCACAATGTTTTCAAATTATTTTTGGGCCTCTCTCATTTCTTTCAAACTCTTTTGCAACTCTGATTTTTCTTCAATTGGTGGTTCAGAAAAAGGAGGATGTGAAGCAGAATCGGAGAATGAATATTGTGGATAATGTGGTTGAAAATTTAACTTAAGGGCGGTGAATCCCCACTGGCGCTGTGAAGAATAGAAATTATTTTGAAAATTATGGTCATAAATTAGGGGCATGGGTCATATTGAGTCAGATAAGTCCAATCCGGCTTATATACTTGGTTCATGTTGTACATAGTCGAGTTAGAATTATCCGAGTCAAATAAGGTCGGTGTAAAATATAGATTCATATTAGGATTGAAAAAATTGTTATTATTGAAATCCATATCACAATTTACAAAAAAGAAAAAGAAAAACAAACAAACAAACAAACAAACAAACAAATAAAAAAAGAAAACTAACACAAACACAAACCTTTGCTAGGGTTGATTTAGACCTAGACGACTCCTAACTAGTTAGACTGACCACGAAGGGTACAATGTAGAAATCTGATCACAGGTTATCGGTCAGGTAGGGGCAAGACCAGTGAGAGGTATTCGTGTCAGAGAAACGGGCCTAATTATGCCAAACCACTGTTTTTCGAGGTTTCGCCTCTCAATCCCCAACCTTAGACACTGATTTGATAAGAGTCAAACTCTAACAACTTTTTCCTTAGTTCAATCTCTTAAATGAGTCTAGATGTTCCTAGGGGCCAATATCTAGCAAATTTTATATAGGCTTGGGTTCTATGAGTGGGGACATGATTTTTGGGTTAAGCGAGAGTAATGACTTCCCCACCTTATGTTATATTTGGATATGCCCTTAAGTTCAATTCATTCAAGTGTACAATATAGATAAGAATGAACACAAAAGGTGAGTAAATCATCCACGTGTTTGTCCTAACTATATGCAATGCAATATATACACCTCGGTCCAGATCACAATAACAGAAGAATAAAATACAGTATGTTGGAATGAAAATTGACACGTGCCTAGATACAAATGTCTAAACCATTTTAAATTATCTAATTATCGTATTTTAGTTCTTAATTATTATCGTGCACAGGTAACAAAAACTAGCAGCAGAATATAGCAATATATAAGAATTTACCCAACCACACAAAAGTAAGTGTGAATTTCTGCAATGCTAAAGATTTGACCTGCACACCGAAGACAAAAAAGAAAAGATAACAAAAAAATGAGATCAAACCATTCCTATCCCCAGCAACGGTGCCAAAATTTGATCGGGATGAAAACCATGCACAAAATGTGCCGTTTTGAAATCACTTATTAAATTGTGCGTACTTTGGCTTACTCGATACTTCCGTTATAGCATAAAGGCTAAACGGGTCAAATCCACAGGGAAGGAAAGCGATAGAAACTTTACCCTTATGTTCACATGTGTATGTTAATGGTTCTTATATGTTTCAAAGAATGAAAAGAAAAGAAAATAGAGAATGAAAAGGAAAGTGTATAGTGGAAACAAAGATAGAAACATTGAAAAGAATGTATTTGTGATTTTTAATATTATTTCTAAAATAAACTAAAAAGGAAAGAAAATCCATGGCTGCTAACTACTAATAACTCCACTAACCATGCTAACCTCTCAATGATAGTTGTCACACATATATCCTTGGCCATCACTAGTCCTTGGTTTAAGAGTTTTACAAAGCATGACCCCATAAGATCACTCATCACATCCAAACTCAATAAAATAAGTGCAAGATACACTAAAATTATCAAAACTAACTAGAGCAAGCATGGAATAAAGTAATGGTAACTTGTTGGAGAGTTAGATGTTAGAGTGTTAGAATTCATCATCATGAGCCATCAATAGCTCTTGCAAGAATAAATCCAAGTAGAGGCTATTAAATTTATGTGGATTATCAAGTAAGGAGTTAGCAAGTTAGTGGTTAGTGATTAGTTGCCACGACAGAAAAAGTTAAGCATATAAAGAGTTAAAGAGAAGAAAACCAATAGAGATAAGGAGAAAACCTTTCATAGAATGTCACCTTCCATTACAACAACCCTAACCTTCATCATATGCATCTCTCTCTTCCCTATTACAGATCTACAAAGGAAATGAAAAACAAAAGAAAGAACAAAGCTACACTAAACTATACAAATGAGAAAAATGACCCTTAAAAACTCTTCTCCCTGAAAATTTGGCCAACCTGGGGTATTTATAAGCAAAAGGGGGCACCAGAAGCATCACGGGGCCACGAGTCGAAATTCGACACGTGGTGCCACCAGAAGGCTGCGAAAATGCAATTTTTGCCGCATTTTTATTGCCCTTCTGGAGCCACGTGCGCCACGCCAATAGGTGCAGACTGTTGGCTTGTCCCTCTGCTGGTTTCTACTGCTGGTTTCTGATTTTCTATAACTTATTTTGGCAAATCTAGCTCCCAAAGTCAATCGCTATATTTGTAGGCTTTAAATCACCAAACAAATAAGATTTTGGGCTTCTTCTTCATTTCACACCATGGACCTAGAAACATACAAGAGAGGTGTTATTAACAAAATTTAATATTGAATAAATATGAAGATGTGGTATGAAATATGCAATTTTGGAGACAAATCACTCGCTGGAAGCTCACTTAGAGTTTGGAGCTTGATGGCTTTAGTGAACGCGACCAGGAAGTGGTCGACGATCTCATTGGGGGAGGCGAGGCAGAGTTCGAGCAGTGGATATCGGAGGCGGATCTTGCCGCCGAGGGAGGATAGGCTGCAATCCGTGTGGCCGAGATCTCCCTTCTTCTTCTTCTTCTTCTTCTTCTTCCTCAGTTATTCCTCTTCTTCTCTCTATAAAATTATACACAATGAGGACACATGTGACAGTAAAGGCATTTTGGATATTCCACCGTCCACTACAGACAATTGGCATCCACATGTTTGCACGAGACTTTTTACCCTAGTTTTGATGATGATTAACTTATAAAGTTATAGTACTAATGCTCTTATGTTTAATAAGTTTTAGATATTCAATTAAGATCTTAGTCGGTGTTTAGTTTCAATAAAAGATTCAAAGTCAAGTTTTAAAGCTATCACATATTGATTCAAGAGCTCGCATGTCAAGATCACATCAAGTACTCAAAGAGGAGTCTAACTCGTTTGGATCAAGTTTGGTTCAAGTTAGATGAAGAGAAGATTTTCAAGAAGACTTGAGTTGAGAGTTTGTAAGCTTAAGATTTTATTTTTAAGATAAAATATAAAAGATAAATTAGTTATGGATTGCTCAAGCTCATACACACACAAGTTTATAGCTTGGTTTTTAATTTAACCATTTTGCTTTCTGAAATCGATATATGTTTTGTTTAATGTTGGTTTTGATTTAACTGTTTCATTTTAAGAAGTTTATATTTACATGGTTTATACAAAACTCACAAAAACAAGTTTCAAGTTTTGAATTTTGGATTATCAAGTATATATCTTTTGGTTTCATGAATAGATTTCATCAAAACAAGTTTAACATGTTTTTTATGTATATTTCATTTTATCAATATACATTGTTGCTTCATAGTACTTAGAAACTTATTTTTATGGGCTTATACCATGTGTTTAAGTTTTATATTTATTAAAACTTATTTTGGAGCTTATTGTCAAAAATACGTATATTTCATCCACTTTGTATATTGGATCATTTTTATACACACTATAGTTCAAATGTGTTTCAATATCTTATTTTTGTATTTAAACAAGTTTTGAAAAAATCAATTTTTCATTTGGAAAGTTTTTGGAAAATACCGGTTTTGGTTTATGCCTTAAATTCTTTACCTCAAAAATAGTTCACATGTTTAATATTTGTTAATTTTTTATCACACATATTTGTACTTCAAATATTTATATGAACTTAATTTTATGGAATTTATGAAAAATTATTGGAATTTACAGGTGTCTCCAAAGTCTATATTTTTAACCCTATAATTTTGTTTCTGGGTAGCTGGCGGTCGACCGAAGCCTAGCTCGGTCGATCGTTTGGTCGACCAACATGCATAGAAACGTGCATATGTCCAGTGCCTTGCTCGATCGACCGACTGGTCGACCGAAGCATTGCCTAATCGACCGTTCCGTCGACCAATTGGCTCACCAAACTTTCTGTTGGGTGGCGGTCGACCGTTCGATCAACCGACAGAGGATTTTCTCTTTGTGCCTTGGGAGCGGTCGACTGGCAATCCCAATGGTCAGAAATATGACCGTTGGCTGATCGGCCGGCTGGTCGACCGACGGTCAAACTGGTTTGTAACGGCTAGTTTTTGATAGCCTTTATAAAGAGATCTTTTGGGCCAGTTTTTGTTAAGCTTTTAACAAGGGTTTTCAAAAGCTACTTTCTATCTTTCAAAGAAGTTTCTCAACAAGTTTTAGTACTTCATTTTCAAATTAAAAAAGAATTTATCGACAGTGTATCTCTTAACTTTATCAAAAAGATTTCTTGTGTTTTCGCTTTCAAATCTATCTTATTTTTCTCACACAAGCTTGAGCTTTCCACTACTATATCCATCCTCTAGAATCTTATTTGTGAGAGTATTGTTTGTGATCAAGAGAAGTGATCATAAGTTGTTCAACCTTGTTATTTTGAGAAGTTGTACAGGTTGAGGCGTCGGTGAAGAGTGTTTGGTTGTGATCCAGAGAAGTGATCACAAAGTGTATTTGGAGGAGTTGTAGAGGTTACGGCCTCAGCGAGCTTGTGTGTCACGTGTATTGCTCTTGCGGGAACATGAGGGACTTGCGGGTCTAAGAATTCTTAAGGGAGCTCATTGTAGGTGTTGCAGCACCGGGTGATCTTGTGGGATCGGTTATAATAAAAATTCTTCATTGCGGTGAAAACGAAAACGTAGAGCAAATGGCTCAAACCTCGAAACAAATCTCCCGTGTTTGCGATTACTCATCTCTCTCTTTATTCACTTGTGTTTATATCTTGTATGCTTATTATAATTGTGCTCATCTATTACATGTTTGATATTGATTGTGCTTAATAGACTTACATGCTTAGGATTGTTTGTGTGCTCACACTTATATTTAACCAAGAGAGTTAAAGTTGCACCTCAACTCTTAATTTAGATGAATCTTGAGGAAAAGTCCAGAGCCCTTCATCGGGAATTCATCTTTACTCTTTAGTTATACGTTGTGTATTAGTATAATAGTTTTAGTTTGCATAATAAGTTTTAATTCCGCATTGATTGTTCATTTGATTACAACATATCACCTATTCACCCCATCTAGATGACTAACAAGTGGTATCAGAGCTTGGTCTCTTGATTTGGGTCTTACAACCTAGAGTTAAATATCCTATTTTTGCTAATCACAATATTTGCATACACACATGAATTTCATTGCACCTCCCATGTTTGATATTCTTAAGTTTCAAACTTGAAAAATTAAGATGTTTATGTATCTAACAACCCTAGGTATCTAAAAGCCCTAGGTATTCATGTTTATCTTACCCCATTAAAAATTATATTTTGTAAATGATAAACATCTTGAGGATAATGCAAAGTCCATCCATACTTTAAAGTCAACCCTTAATGATAAATATTTATTTAGGTTTCTAACTTTGATTTGGCTTTTGTAGTATGCATTACTCTTATCTCTTGGTGAATAAGCGCAATATTACAAGTAGAGTGACTCGTATGAAGAAAGTACTATTTTCAATATGTGCTACATGGTTCAAGGGGATGACCCCTTGAGGTAAATTCTGATTCTAAGCTTGATGAAGATATGACATATGATGGGCTGGTTTTGTTTTGTAAAATGCTTCTTTAAAAATATGATTTGTTAAAAATTGAAAATGAGAAGTTGAAGAAAAAAAATAATTCTTTAATTAAAAATAATTCTTTTCAAAATAAATTTAAAATTATTTCAAAAGAAAATGAATTTTTGAAGAACCAAGTTATTTCGATTTCTAAAGAAAAGGAAATTATTTTGAAAAAAAAAATGATTCCTTGAAAAAGAAAATTGTTTTGATTGAAAAAGAAAAGATTTCTATTTTCAAAAAGGAAAATGATTTTATTTCTCTTGCTTGCCATGATTCTCATACTAGTATTGTTATATCTTCTTTTGATAAAAATTATTCATGTTTAAAAAATAGAATTGATTATTTGAGCTTAAATTGAGCAATTGTGTATTTAACCATAATAGATTGAAATCTATGTTTCGTAAGAAACGCGTTTCACACATGTATGCACATCCTACACAGCATACACCACATGAACCCATGCTCACACTCATACCACCCACATGTATGCTAAAGTATACACATGTACACGTTGTGGCGTCAAAAGCCATCTTGTAAAATTTTGCTTTGATGGATTAAATATTTCAAATTTTACAAATAAATATGTTTGGGTTCTTACTGCTACTAACTCCCGTGGACCAAAAAGATGTGGGTATCAAAATCTACACCACTTATGTTTGATGTAGGTGTGGGCTCTCACAAAATGTGAGAAGATTGATGCAATATAATAGATTGAAGCTTGACGGACACATCATGGATGCATCGCTATCAAGGAGTTTTGGTGGGAGGACCACCATGTTTGGAGAAGTGAAAATTAGTTCGATCGGTTTTGATAACTATCTCTAATTTATATTTTATATTTTTAGAATATCATGTTTTTGCTTATATATGTTTTATATGCTAGTGTAGAACCTAGTCTCAATCATGTATTGTTTGAGCCTAATGTTGAGTTAATTGGTTGTTAAGTTATGCATGTATATTTGGAAATTTTCTTCATGCTTTCAATTAGATTCACATACCTATTTCTTTTGGTAGATTCATGTTTTATGCTTTAATTGAAGCATATTTTGATTTATATGTTGATATCATATGTTGATATGCATACCTTATTAAAACTTGTGTTATACATGTACAATTCTTGAGTTACACTGGTTCTTCATGTTTTATATGTTTTATTTCATTTGTGTACTAATTTTATATTTGGTTGTACATTATATGTCCTACTTTTGATGATTCTTACATGATTATATGATATATCATGTTTTTGAGAAAAAAATTTCATGATAGTTTGATTTTTGAGCTTTATTATTTTATTTTCCTGAATATGTTATTCTATGAATCTTGAGCACTCACCTTTATGTTTTACTCATAATTTTGTTTTCATGAGCTCGTTTGTGCGCTTTATAGATTATGAGTGACAATTATTGTGTATTTAACATGTTTCATGAGATATATGATTTGGTTTATGTTTGAAGAATTTTGAACAAATTTTTCAAAACTAATTTAAATTAGTTCTTTTATTTTTCACTTGGTAGCATTTTCAATCTAAACTAAACTATTTTCAAATCTTTGTTTTTGAAAACTTTCACCCTATTAAAGGGCGGTTAGTTGGGTGACCATGCCTTGTATGCTCACAATGTATATCTCTTTTGCCTTGTGCATGATAGGGTGGACGATATGAGTGATACACATGATTCTTATGATATTTCATTTTTGTATACTCATTCAAGTTTTTCTATATATGTATGTGATTGTCCATATTTGTTGCATTAATTTTTATTACATTTTCACATTTATCATATAATAAATTTGCTAAATTCTTTGTCTTAAATGTTTATTTTACAGAAGATAATTATGAGGAGAAAGAGGATAAAATCAAATCAATATCAGTTAAATTCAGATTCAACTAGATCTATTTGGTTAAAGGAGGATGATCTCAAATTCAATTGGTTAAATTCAGTTTTTGGTGAATCAAGTAGTTAAATCTAAAGATCAAACTGAGGATAACGTCAAATACAGAGTCCAAATCCAAAGAGATAATGGATAGAGAGAAGGTCGATGGATGAGATGAAGCAAATTTGACTCAGATTCTGACTGGATACATTTTAGTATTTGAATCTTAACTTTCGCTCCTGAAATTCAAATCTAATGATTCAAAATGATACAGAAAGAAGACTTAAAGGGCTACAACTCTTAAGTTGATCACTATTTCTAATTCTATCATTTGATAAGTTATATTCAGCAATCAACATGCCAACAAGTGCAGATCAGAACTGAATATCCACATCAATTCAAGTTTGAAGATGAGGGGAGAATTCAAATTCAGAAATATCTAGCTTCCCCTATTTTCATACTCCTCTAACCTCTGCATATCTTCTATAAACACCTGCAATCTTAAAAGCAAAAGGGAACGACCAAGCAGAGAGTAGAATTTAGGCTAATTTGTAGTTTGTAACTTAAGTTTTTTATTTTCTTTCATGTAATTTTTATTTTCTTTATGTAACTGAGAGGAGAGGATACTTTCATGGAGGAATGAGAGCAAGTTTATACTGAAGATGACACGGTGTAAGCGATCTTTTCTTCCATTATTATTTGAATCGAATCGGAGTTTCTTTTTCTTCTTTACTCTTGTTTTCGTTTACTTCCCTCTTCTGTGTTTGTGGATCCAAATGAAACCGATAGCCTCAAAGTTTCTTTGCCCGTGCAAGTGTATCCATTTCTATGGTAGTATAGCTTACCCCTTCAATTCATAGTGTAATACGGGAATGGCCAAGATCCTATTTGTCATACTTCACTCGCCTTCAAGCAAAGGAACATTGTCGATACGGGTCAAAGGTAAGTAGACGCCGAAGAGATAAGTAACTTTTTTAGGTTTTAGTTTTCTTTTCTTTTAATTTAAGTGTAAATTACCAACACAACAATCTTCCAAATTTCTTTCAATCTTTCTCAATTTCTTTGTACATATCTACTTTTATTTTCTTCACCTTCTCTATCTACCACCTTCTTTTTAACTTAACTCTAACTCCATTTTTCTCTTTTCTTTTCAAGAACTAAAATAAGATCTTTAACCATTCTTTGTAACCTAAAAGAGAACTTACTAAAAAAAGCTTCCATCGCTAGTCCCTTCTTGTCGATCACGACCCGCATAGCCACTTGCTATTGCGATAGAATTGAGCACCTTACACTACTATTTTAAAAGTTCTAAAATTCTTTATTCTTGTGTGCAGGAAATAGCTCAATCAGTATGCACTAAATTTCAAGTAGTATTTTCATACATACATATATATGATCGACTGTGCTTGCTTTATATTGACCATACAGTTGTATAACACAAATTGATTTTATGTTAAGCTTGGTTTTACTTCAAAGCATTTGCTTTTGTTTCCAATAAGCTTATCCATCAGTTATAATTATTTCAAAAAAAAAGGAGAAAAGTTCTTTGACATAAAATAATTTCATAAAATAATATTTATATTTATCCACAAATGGTATCAGAATTTGTTTAATTGATTTCATGTGGTATCAAGAATTTATTTTGTTGATTACAGTGGTATCAAAATTTATTGTTTTGTTTTAATTATTTTAATTGGTATTAAAATTTATTTTAATTAGTTTTCAAAATTTGTTTTGACATGTATTGCTTATATGCAAGGGGAACTTAACATCTCTTCTATATATAGATTCATGACGAGTATAGTATATAAAGAAGAGCTTGACCTCTTTTCTTTATATGGTACACGTGTGTAAGGGAGCTTAACATCTCCGTCTATACATTGTATATTATGCTTATATAGGTTAGGGTTTGTCATCTCTTTCTTCATATAATACATGTAGAAGGGGGAGTTAACTTGACATTTCTCCTCTTCATGGAGTTATATCGTATATACATTTACCTTATTTTCTTTACCTCTTTATTGATGAATTGACAAAAAAGGGGAGAGAAATATAGAGTGATTTTATATACACATGCTTGTTTCTGTTTATGCATATATGTTTTCGTTTGTTTATACACTTTATTAAATATCTATATGTTTATTTGCTATGCATGAATTAAGGGGAAGCTTCTATGAAGCTTATTTTCAATTTATGCATAGATAACCTCATAGGTTTTGTCATCATCAAAAAGAAAGAGATTGTTGGCCTGAAGGTCTTTCGCCATAGTTTTGATGATGACTAACTTATGAAGTTATAGTACTAAAGATTTTGTGTTTAATAAGTTTCAGATATTCAATCAAGATCTTAGTCGGTGTTTAGCTTCAATAAAAGATTAGAAGTCAAGTTTTGAGGCTATCACATGTTAATTTAAGAGCTCGCGCGTCAAGGTCGCATTAAGTACTTAAAGAGGAGTCTAGCTCATTTGGATTAAGTTTGGTTCAAGTCAGATGAAAAAAAGATTTTCAAGAAGACTTAAGTCAAGAGTTTGCAAGTTTAAGATTTTTGTTTTAAGATAAAATATAAAGAATATCAGTTGTGGATTGCTCAAGCTCATACACACACAAGTTTGTAATTTGATTTTCGGTTTAACCATTTCGCTTTCATGAAACCGATATATGTTTTGGTTTAGCGTTGGTTTTGGTCTAACAGATTCGTTTTTAAAAGTTTATGTTTACATGGTTTATATAGAACTCATAAAAAACAAGTTTCAAGTTTTGAATTTTAGATTATCAAGTATACATCCTTTGGTTTCATGAATAGATTTCATCAAAACAAGTTTAACATGGTTTATATGTATATTAGATTTCATTCATATACATTGTTGCTTTATATTGCTTAGAAACTTATTTTGATGAGTTTATATCATGCGTTTAAGTTTTGTATTTATCAAAACTTTATTTTGGAGCTTATTGTCAAAAACAAATATATTTCATCCACTTTGTGTATTGGATCATTTTCATACACATTATACTTCAAATGTGTTTCAATATCTTGTTTTTGTATTTGAACAAGTTTTGAAAAAATTAGATGTTTATTTAGAAGTTAGTTTTTGAAAAATACCGATTTTGGTTTATGCCTTAAATTCTTTACCTCAAAAATAATTCACATGTTTATAATATGTGATAATATTTTATCACACATATTTGTACTTTAAATTTTACATGACCTTATTTTTGTGAAATTTATAAAGTTTTATTGGAATTTATAGGTGTTTCCAAAGTCTATATTTTTTAACCCTATAATTCTATTTCTGGGTAGCTGGCAGTGCACCGACGATAGACCGAAGCCTGGCTCGGTCGACCGTTCGATCGACTAACGTGTACAGAAATGTGCACATGCCCAGTGCCTTGCTAGGCCGACCGACCAGTCGACCGAAGTATGGGCCGGTCGACCGTTCGGTTGACCGACTGGCTCACCCAACTTTCTGTTGGGTAGCGGTCGACCGACAGAGAGATTTTTCTCTCTGTGCCTTGGGGGTGATCGTGAAAGTACACCTAGAGGGGGTGAATAGGTGTACAACTAATCTATGAATAATAATGTGAAAATTAAAACTTAATTGCAGCACACTTAGTGTAACCAACGAATGTAACCGAATTTTCGATGAAGGGCTCTGGACTAACTCCTCTTGATTCCTCTGAATAAGAGTTGAGGTGCTATATGAAGCTCTCGTGGTTAAACACAAGTGAGACACACAAATAAACACAACCAAGCATATAAGTAAGAATGAGCAATATGAATGATGCAAGGCACAATGTAAGAGAGAGAGAGTTAGAGAAAGTGGATCAAACACAAACACTAAGATATGTTTCGAGATTCGAGCACCCAGCTCTACGTCCCCGCCTTCACACAGAAAGATTTCCACTAACTCGTCCACAAGACTTCCCACACAGGGAATCTCCACTAAGGATTTGGGGCAATTACAATTGGGATTACACAACTCCTCTCTCCAAGAAATACAACCTCTACACTTAGAGGTAAGGCACAAAGCCAAATAAAGATCAACCTCACAAATGAGGGATAGGCACAAAGCCACACAAAGATTAACCTCACAAATGAGGGATAGGCACAAAGCCACCACTCCAATAATCACCTCTTCACTGAGAGGGATATCAACACAAATAAAGGAGGGTTTACAACTTGGTGATCTCAAAGACCACAAACCAATTTTCTCACTAAAATAAAGATCCTATAGATAGGATAGAATGATAAGCTCAAGTGTGAGAAATAAAGAGTTTGGAAATCAAAATTACAAAGAAAAACTTTAGGGAGAAACTCTAGATAGAAATGTAAATGAAGATCAAATCAATTCTCAAAGATTTTTCTTTTTTTTGATTTTTCCAACCCTTTAAAACAAAATAAAGATCAAATCTTTAAACCCAAAACTATTTTGAAAACTTGCTGTTAAACACTTGTAAAGGTGAGAAATTTTGCTCTTCAAAAAACTTGTTGAAACACTACTTCAAATGGGGTATTTATAGCCCATTTGGAAATCTACCCGTTGGTAGCAGACAAGGGCAAAATTGCCCTGCCAGTCGACCTGTTGACCGGCCAACGGTCAAATATTTGACCGTTGAGCCTTCCGGTCGACCGCGCGATCGACCGATGCCAAGCCTACGGTCGACCGCCCCCACCCGAGAGTGGGGCACTTATAGTCGGTCGACCAGGCGATCGACCGGCCTAAGTGGCTGGCTATGTGAACGTCACCGTGCACGTCGGTCGACCGTGCCGGTCGACCGACTCCTGGTTGGTCGACCGCACGGTCGACCGCCAGAGCCTAGCAAGGTCAATTTTCAAGATTTAAAAACTTGTCTTTTTGTCTTTAATTAAATCCCATAAAATCACAAAAAATCTATAAAAATAAGTTCAATATTATGCTTTGATATACAAACATGTTCGAGTAAAAATCAAACCATATTACAAACATTTTGAACTATTTTTGTAATATAGAAATTTTGCCTTAAAACAAAAACTGTATTTTTCAAAACTTAGATTTTTGAAATGGAAATCCGATTTTTTCAAAACTCATGTAAATATAAAAACATGATATTTAAACAACTTTGAAGCATATTGTATACGAATGGAATCCAATAGACATATAAAGATTTATATCTATGTTTTTGACATTAAATTCAAAAATAAGTTTTGTTTAAATACAAAACTCCAAATTCATGAAGTAGACTATCAAATAAGTTTTTCTAAATAGATGAAGCATAGATGTATATAGATCAACTCTAATATACATTAAACCATGTAAACTTATTTGATTCTATCTGTTCATGAAAATCAAGATCAGTTAAACCAAAAACCGAAAACTAATAAACATGAAACTTAAAACAAGTGTGTATTGTGAACTTGAGCATACCATACTATCTAATCTTTAACAATGGATCTAAACTAACTATTCTAAAACAAACCGAGATCTTCTTGTAGAGCGCCGTCTCCAAGTCGACTCGATCCAAACGTGATCCACCGAGCTTGACTCCAAACGAGTGCTAGATATGAACTTGACGCTCAGGCTCTTGAATCATCATGTGAAAGCTCCAAAACACCTTTTTGAAGCTAATCACCTACTAATATCTTAGTTAAATATCTGAAACTAAATATCACAAGATTATTAGTAAACTATAACTACATGAGTTAATCATCATCAAAACTAGAGTGGAAGGCCTCTGGGCCAATAATCTCCCCCTTTTTGATGATGACAAAACTCATGGAGTTATATATGCATGGATTAAAGTTAAGCTTCAAAGAAGCTCCCCCTTAACTCATGTATAGCAATAAACAATATGATATGCAATGAATGTTAGACATGAATATGCATAAATATGCATAAAATAATGAAATGAACATGCTCTTGATATCAAATTTTTAAAATAAATTACTTCTTCCTCTTTTTAAAATAAACATGTTCTTAAATACCAATTGAAAATATAAACTTAAAATATACATGTTCTTTAAATAATTGCTCTTGATACCAATAAAAATTTCAATTGAAAGATAATCAATAAAAGCTCTTGATACCAATAATAAAACTTTTAATAAAAGCTCTTGATACCAATTGAAAGATAATCAATAAAACCTCTTGATACCAACAATAAAAATTTTAATAAAAGTTCTTGATACCAACAAAACAAAACAACAAAATATGTTCTTGATACTAATATCCATGCTCTTGATACCAATATCAACAAAACATAAAACAAACTCTCTTGATACCAATATGAAACAAAACAAATTTTGATATAAACTTATAAATAAATATGCATATATACTCAAATACTTCTCCCCCTTTTGTCAATCATCAACAAAGGGGTGAAAGTAAGCAATAAAATAATGTTCTCCCTCTTTTTGTCCGAAATAAAAATCATCAAGGGGTGAAATCAAATCAAAAAATTCTGATACCAATTGAAAAAAATACATCAGTTTAGTGCATCATGATACCAATTGAAAATAAACAAATAGGTAAACCAACCAAAAAATTTTGTAGAATACCAATTGAAAGTAAATAAAACATTAAAAACCAAACTTGAAGAAACCAATTGAAAGTACCAATTGAAAGTACATAAAACATTTTGAAGAAACCAACCAAAAAATTTTGATATCAATTGAAAGATATAAACATATAGGTAATCTTGAAACCAATTGTAAAAATTAGTACCAATCGAAAATATTTTACACTTTTAATACCAATTTGAAAACCATAAACCAATCTTTTTGATTAAACACTAAACTCATTTTACAATAGAGATACCAAATAGAGAATAATATCAATTTAATGCTTTTGATACCAATATTGAAAATGAAACATGTTCCAATTGAAAATAATGAAAATATATACCAATTGAAAATGATACTATTTAAAGTGTAAGCATATATATATAAACATATATGAGTATACAAAAAGTGTCAATAGTGATAGCAATTGAAAAGATACAATGATATCAATTGAAAACAAAAAAGATTAAGTGTATAACTCATACTTCCTACCACTCATTCATGCACATGTTTTAAATAGATTTTCAATAATGAGCGTACAAGGCATGGTCGCCCAACCAGCCGCCCTTGAAGGGTAAGGGTTTTCAAAAATAAGTTTGAAAATAATATAACACGTTTGAAAACTCTACCAAATGAAGAATACGAACAATTATAAGATAAAATTGTAAACTAGAACGAAATCCTTGAAGTAAGGAATAAAACAAAAATATATTCCATAAAACATGAAAATCACTAAACCATTGTTACTCAAAATCTATATAGCACATATAATACTCATGAAAATAAAATCATGATAAAACATCAAATAAAATGAGTGTACAAGTTTTGTGAAAGACATAGTCATGGAAATAGGCAATTTGACTCAATAAGAAATTCCTTTAAAACATGAAAATCATCAAAACTAGAAATCCTTCAAGGTATATGTATGTTTTGTCTAAACTAGAGTATACATACATATCTAAACATAAACGAGTCCACAAAAGTATATGCATGAAGACAAGTGGCTCAAGGATGTATATGTATAACTAATAGTTTAGACAAAATGGACATATACATGAAGTTTAAACATAAACATGAAAAACATGTACAAAATGGGAATACAAGTCAAAATGTATGAATCATCAAAACTAGACTATACTAGTATATCTAAAGGGTACAAATGAGCATTCAAGCACGAACATATAATAATCTATTTCTGGTTCACTAGTTGTACAAGTATATATTCAAGTTTTAATGAAAACTAACATTTAAACATGTAATCAAAATTTGAAGTATAGAAATCAAAACAAAACTTATAAACATATATATGATCATTATGTAAATGAACATGCATTAGATCTATGATATACACAATAGCTAAAACAAATGTGAGAACACAAAATATGGGTCCATATAAACATGGGTGATCTCAAGAACTAATCATGTATGTCATAGGACTAATAAATATGGCATATGACATAATGAACATTTAAAACACGACATGCTAAAAATCAACAATGTGAAGAGCGTGTAAACATAAATGAGGAGTAAGAGATCGTTACCAAAACCAAAAAGGGTATATCTCTATATCTCTAAACCATGGTGGTCCTCCCACCAAACTCCCCTTGAAAGTGATGCATCCAAATAGTCCTCTTTAAGTTCGGAACATCCACCTCAAGGCATCATCACTCTCATGTTATGTGAGAGCTCACACCTACATCAAATAAAATAGGAGTGGTCTTTGGTACCCATACTCTTTTGGGTCCATGAGGTTAGCTCCTTTCCTAACCCAAACAAATTTACTTGCTAAATTTGAATCATGTATCTTATCAAAATAAAATTTAGCAAGGATGCCCTTACGTCCACAATGTGTATAAGTGTACAGATGAGCATACATTGTGTGATGGGTGTGAACATGGGGAGCATGTGTATGTCATGGTTTGTGTGCATGCATAGGAGAAACTTGTTTCTTTCGAAATATAGATTCCAAACGTGAGTGGTTCATGGCACAATGGCTCAAAGTGGAGCCCAAACAATCAACACTCTTCTTAAGCATAGATATATCATTTTCAATTATAGAAGAGGTGCATACAATAGATGAGTTAGAATGTGAAGCTATACTAGTATTGCAAACTTGAGGGTCTAAATCATTTTTCAAAGATACATTTTCATTAGACATCAAAACCAAATCCTTTGAAATAGAAATAATTTTGTTTTTTAAAGAATCATTCTCTTTTAATACAAAATCAAGTTTTGAAGTTAAAGTCTCATTTTTCTTCAAACATTTTCATAATCATTTTTACTTTTTAAAATCTTGTTTTCATTTAGAGCAAGATCAAGTTGTGATTTAAGTGAGTCACGTTCACTTGAAATCTCATCCCTTTCTTGCAAAGCAATCTCAAGTCTAGAAGATAAATTTTTATTTTCTTCTTTTAATTCAAAGCTATCCTTTTTCAAAAGTCTATATTTTGAAATCAAATTTTCACAATTTTTAGCTAGTTCATTATTTAAGGCATGTGCATCCATACACTCATTACAATAAGAACTAGTACTAACATTTAGTTGAGTATCTGAATGTACCTCAAGGAGTCATTCCCTTGGACCATGAAGTAACGTTTGTCGGACTTGTCTCGACTAGAGTTCCTCTTCTTATTGATAATCGTTTGTAGCTTGGGAGATGTCAAAATGTTCCACACTGCAAAAGCGGAATCATAATGAGAAAACATATGTAAATATTCTTTATCAAGAGATGCTCTAAGTGCCTTTAGGGCTAGTGCATTACCTCTATATGCTTGCTATCACTAAGGTAGGATTCCTTGGTAATGGCAAGATAAACTTTGTAACCTAGGGCTTTTAAATGGCAACTCATAAAAACCTTCCATATATCAAGTCTAGAGATATCAAACATAGGAGGGCTATCCATGAGTGCAAACTATATGTGTGCAAATGCAAATGATAGATTAGCAAACAAGATCACACTCCTAGGTGGTTAAACCTAATATCAGGAGCGTAGGCTCTATATACTTGCTATCACTAAGGTATGATTTCTTGATAATGATAAGGTAAACTTTATAACCTAGAGCTTTTAAATGGCAACTCATAAGAACCTTCCATATATCAAGTCTAGAGATATCAAACATGGGAGGGCTATCCATGAGTGCAAACTATACGTGTGCAAATGCAAATGATAGATTAGCAAACCAAGATCACACTCCTAGGTGGTTATACCTAATATCAGGACTGTAGGCTCTGATATCAGGGCCTTTGGGTTAGCAGACCGATCGTCCGGTTGACCGACAACCCAACGGTCAAAAATATGACCGTTGGCTGATCGGTTAAAAACAAGGTACGTGAAGTTCTTACACAAGAACTAGGTATAAAAGATATGGTTCAATGTTTAGAGTTCACCTTTGGTTCTTGTTCACTTCAAATATGTAATTGATATACCTTGTTCCAATCTTCCGCTATAGCATAAAGCTATACCGAGTCGAACCACAAGGAGAGCTAGCGTAGAAGCGTTACGATACTCGTGAGAAAAAGAAAACGAGAATTCTTCTCTTGCTTAAAAGAATGAATAAAACACAAAGAAAGGGATTAAAGAGTGTATGGATATGTTCATGGTGGTAAGTGAAAAGAAATCAAGAAGAGGTTTGTTGTATTCACACTAAAAGAAAAGAAAACTTTAGAAAACTTGAATGAAAGAAAACCATGACTAGCTAACCTTAACTACCTTGCCAAAACATACTAAACTCCTTGATAGTGATGCATGCCTCATGTTGATTCATTGGCATGGATATGTCTTGCTTGTTGGTCTAATTACTTTCTCACTTGGATGATGGGGATTCATTCTTGGACTTGTCTTGTAGCCTCCATAGATGGTCATCGGCCTACAAATTAGACTTTCAATAATGGAAACAAAAGAGCTACACTCAAGGGATGCTAATGAATAGGCATACAACATTCAAGAATCGACATAATGAAGTTGTACAACAAATAGCATATTGGTGATCCATCTCCATATTCCATCAAGGCACTAGTTCAAAGACTAGGCTCCAAGTGAGGCACACATGAATCATATGGAGAATTACAACAAGATACTTGCCAAGAAATGAAAAGAAACCCATCGGAGAAGAGAAAACCATACAAATTGCAAGATGAAGTAAAGCAATCACCCATGAGTTAGATGTTAGCAAGGTAGTGGTTAGCTAGTACATGGAGAAAGAATTAGCTACACATCATTACAAAAGAAAAGCTAAACATGAATTAAATTGCAAGAAAGTAAACAAAGCAAGTAAGGAAAGAAATCAAATTAGAATCAAGCTCAAGTAGAGAAGTAGAGAATGGATCAATCCTTGTATAGCTCCAAGTTGTCACTCCTTGATGATACAAGCTCTCTCTCTCTTACAACTCTCTCTTGCAATGAAATCTAGGGAGAAGAAGATCATAGAGAGCTACAAACCCTAAACAAAAACTAACAAAATTACAAGCTTTACACTAATCTCTCTCTCTTCTCTGATCAGTTTTTGTACGCAGGTCTTCATGGAGTATTTATAGCATGGATGAGAACCTTCGAGAGCCTAGTTTGTTGGCGCAAAATCTGAGATCCAACGGCCCGGATTTTGCGGTGGATCCGCCGCAAGTCGCGGCACTTTTGTGGCCGTTGGCTAACAACTTTCTGGTGGAGATTAGTTACAAGGTTGTTAGCCACGTGGTATATCTAGAATCTTCGTTTGTTGCGCGGATTTCTCTGGATCTGGATTTGAATTTGGCTTTATCTTTAATCTTGATTAATCACTTAATTAGTGTTAATTAAGTGATTATTTGGATATCTCTCCATTAAGTGTGTACCTGCAAATATGTAGAGAAGAGGAGTAAAAATCACATATTTATTTGTAATATGCATGGGAGTTATGATGTAAAATATGCAATATTGGATACTAATCATTGGCCGGTCGACTGACAAGTCAAATTTGGCCTACAATGGCTAGTTTTTGACAGCCTTTATAAAGGGGTCTTTTGGCCAATTTTTTTTAAGATTTTAACAAGGGTTTTCAAGAGCTATTTTTCAATCTTTCACAGGAGTTTCTCAACGAATATTTAGTGCTTCATTTCCAAATCAAAAGAGAGTTTTTCAAGAGTGTATCTTTTGACTTTATCAAAAGGATTTCTTGTGTTTTTCACTTTCAAATCTATCTTGTTTTTCTCACACAAGATTGAGCTTTCAATTGCTATATCCATCCTTTAGGATCTTATTTGTGAGAGTATTTGTTTGTGATTAAGAGAAGTGATCACAAGTTGTTCAACCTTATAATTTTGAGGAGTTGTACAGGTTAAGGTCTCGGTGAAGAGTGTTTGGTTGTGATCAAGAGAAATGATCAAAAAGTGTATTTAGAGGAGTTATAGAGGTTGCGGCCTCAGTGAGCTTGTGAGTTCGCGTGATTGTTCTTGCGGGAACAAGTGAGCGACTTGGCGGGTCCAAGAGTTCTTGAGGGAACTCGTTGTAGGCGTTGCGGTATCTGGTGATCTTGCGGGATCGGTTGTATTGAAAATCCTTTATTGCGGTAAAGGCGGGGACGTAAAGCAAGTGACTCGAACCTCGAAACAAATCTCCCGTGTTTGCAATTGCTCATCTCTCTCTCTCTCTCTCTCTCTCTCTCTCTTTCTATATATAAGAACTTTCACGTGGGTCGTCGGATCTGATAGATCAAATCAAATAAAACTAGATCTCTATCAGATCCGACGGCCCACGTGAAAGTTCTCACATGAATTCGTGAGAACCGTTCTTAGGGGATCAACTCACTATATATATATATATACACACACACACACACACACACACAACACACACACTCACTTGTGTTTATATCGTGCATGCTTATTATAATTGTGCTCATCTGTTACATGTTTGAAATTGATTGTGCTTAATTGACTTACATGCTTGGGATTGTTTCTGTGCTCACACTTATATTTAACCAAGAGAGCTAAAGTTGCACCTCAACTCTTAATTTAGAGGAATCTTGAGGAGAAGTTCAGAGCTCTTCATTGGGAATTCGGCTTCACTTTTTACTTATACGTTATGTATTAGTATAATTGTTTTAGTTTGCATAATAAGTTTTAATTCCGCATTGATTTGCTCATTTGATTAGTCACATCATCTATTAACCCCCCCCCCCCCCCCAACCAAGTGACCAACACCATAGGCACTAAGAAATACAAATACTGATATTGAAGCCCTTTTTAGCACACTCGCAAACTTCAAGCTCTTTTTGATACTTCAAACATTTGTGAGCTCCTAGAAGTTCTTTTCTTTTTTTTAAAAAAAAGGCTTATTCTAGTACTCTGGTATAATTTATCAATTATTGAGAATTGTAAAAATGGTCCTCAACCATATTTTGGGTCGATAAAAGACTCCAAAACCCCAAAAAAAAAAAAAATCACAAGGAATGTTAATAACCAAACAAATGATCCATAAACCATTCGTCACTAATCTTTGATTGGTGGAAGGAAATAGAAAAAAGACAATAGTTATATTCTCTTAAATCTTCTTATCATTCAACAACTGGAAAAAGCCACACGATATGCATGCGAATGTTTACATAATAATAACCTTATTCTAAATACACCCCGCGCTATATAAAATGCACCCCTCACTATCTCTCTCTTATGCATAGTAAAACAGATCACAACTACTAAAAACAAGAGAAGTATTATTTATTTACAATATTGATGAAACTTTATAAAAATAGATCACTTACCCTTGAAGCCTCTCGTCAGTCCGAACCCGAACCCGAACCAAATCCATGCACGCATGCACTGCATGGTATGCCCCTCATCTTACCTCACACACACACACACTGACACACACACACACACACCCAACACCTCAACCAACAAAACACATAATACTAAGACTGGACTCTAATCTGCCCTGACATTTGGAAACACGCTCGGAACTGGAACTTAGAACTAGAGAAGAGAGAGAGAGTGAGAGGGGCCTCCTTGAGAGCTGTAGAGAGAGAAACAGACACAATAGATGAAGGGGAGAGGGGGGGAGAGATATGGCTTGCTTTCCTTTTAAATAGGAAAACCTCTCTCTTTCTCTCTCTACAGTTTCCTTCTTCAATCCAATCTCTCTCTTCCTTGTTGCATCTCTTCCCCATCAATCTCTCCACCTCCCTCACAAATTTCCCAACATGCCCATCTCTTAAAACTCCATAAAGGTTCCATCTTTCCCTTAAAGGCCGCGTCTTTGCCTTCCTTTCCCCTTGGGCTCCTCGCGTCGTCTCATCGGTGGTGAGTTTTATTTTCATCTGTGACGATGCCCCTTTGTTTTCTCGATTTGATACGATTGTATTCTCCCCTGTTTTTTGGCTTGTTGTTTGGGGCATGGATTTCCGTCCGATATGTGATTTTTTTTTCTTTCTGGGATTTTGTTTTTGGGACGATTTGAGATGTATGGGGTTTTATTTTGGACGATCGGGGGTTTAGGGGTTTTTGTGATTTGGGTGCATTTGATTGGGGGTTTGGGCATTGAGTTTGGTGCTTTGATATCTGTTACTTGGAGCCCAATTCTGGGTTTTTTTTTTTTTTTTTTTTGTTGATTTCTCCTTTGTTTTGATTTCTGTTGGATTTGATGTGGCGATGATGTGGGCTGTTGAGTTCTGTCTAGATTGATTTATGCAAGTAATCTATATATTTTGACTGTGTTGTTATTTTTCTCAGAAAACAGAGTAATACAATTTCAAGATGAATCATTACTTTTCTAGATCTTTTGTTGTGAGGAATTTTCTAGTGTGAGTGATTTTGGGGCTTTTTTTTGTTAGATTGTACAATCAGATGGAAAAAAAGCACGTCTTTTTTTACTTGACCCTTGAATGCTTTTGTTGCTATCTCAGCAGCAGCATTGGATGCTGATGAGTTAATTTGTATTTGGATTTGTTGCTAGATCTCCTACTTTCCTCTTGTTTAGAAGAAATTTTCGCTGATAGCTAGAAATCGTGCAATGGGAATCGAAGAAAGCTTTTTCTTTTCTCTTATTTTTGCCCCCTATGTTGATTGTTGAATAGATGTGTGCATGATCAGTTAGTTTTTTAGTCATCGACATATAATTTACATTATACCTCAAAGTCTCTGATCAAAGTGTAATCTTTGTGTGCTTGAAGGACTAGTTTGTGGATCTGCATTGTTGAGGAGAACTGGCTTTCTACATTCGAAGACTGTGACAACCTTCTTCCTATTTGTAATATGGAAGGACGAAGAACTACTGAACCAGAGTTTGATGAATTTGAGATGCTGCTTGGAGAAATCCCAAAGGCGACTTTAGGGAATCCACATGCTGGGCATTCGGCTTTTGCTGATTCCTCGTCGTCTTTGGAAACAATTTCAATAGAAGAGAAGAACAAGATGTCATCTCCTTCAAGAAAGCTCACTAACTTGTATAATTCCCCTAAATCTGTGAAGAATGCAGGAAACATGGATTTTTTTGGTGACCCGACCTTCCCTGAAATGTCAGTTGATCAAAAACATCAGAGTAATGGAAATAATGGTTATGACATACATGCATTGAATGGTGAAAACTTGCCAGATGGCAAATCATTGGCTTCGGCATTTGAGAAATTGAGCTTCAAGGAAAGGGTGGTACCCAAACCAACTACTCCTTCAGTGGCTAAATACAATCAAACCTCCCCAAATCACAGTTCCTGGAACAATTTTCCGGCTCTCTTTGGAGTAGATACTTCAGAAATGCCGGTTCCACCATTTCATCATCCTCCGAATGGAATCGATATTGATAGTCAATGCAATGTGAATTTTCCTGTATGCAATAGTCTTGAACCGAAAAAGCCAAAGCCGGAGATCTTATCAAGTGTTTTCATAAACCGGCAGAAAAGCTTTCCAGTGTACAATGGAGCTATGCCATTAAATTCTAGAGTGAAAGCATATCAGCTGATTCCAAATGGTCCAGTACCAGGAATTGAGTCGACAACACCTTCTCATCAGCAGCAGTTCTTCTTGGATGCCCAATCTCCAACTTTTATGCCCCCTCAGCATCTTGGCCAATCCAACATGACATGGCACAATTTGGAGGAAGAAAGGTATTATAGATTACAGCAACAATATTTGTATCAACAACAGCTACAGAATCAGAGATCCGAAGTAATCCAATTTCGAAAGAATATGAATTCAGCTTTTAAGCCTTTAAGTGAGAGTCAAATGCAACCATACTATGAGATTCATAGCGATCCAACTTCGTATTGGAGTGACAATGTTGTTCATAGTGGATATACCCAGTTTGATCTTTCTGCAATGGGCAATGGCCTTCGTCAGTACCTTCCTCAGACTTCATATGGAAGAGTTGAGAGCTGTGATTTTCCTCACAGATACCAGCATTGTGCCCACAAAAATTTCCTAGAACATCAAGTTTTGGACAAAGTTGGGAAGCACTACTTTCCTGAAAAAATTTTGACAAGGTCACATGGTGTGAGTTCCCTGAGATCTCTTAGATCTAACTCCTTTGCCACTAATCAATCAACACCTTTTGCAAACAACAATGGAAGGTACTTTTCTGATGGCCATGGCCTCCACCACCTTGTTATGAATAATGGATCCTTGAAATTGGACAGTCAGAACTCACGAAGTTCTTCTCCTGATAGTATAGATTTGGGGCATGATTTAAGATCAATTCAGGTGAATTACAATTCTGTGGATGAAGTTATGGGAAGAATCAATTCTTTGGCAAAGGACCAGCATGGTTGCCGTTTCTTGCAGAAAAAATTTATTGAAGGTAGTTTGGAAGATGTTAATAAGATCTTCTTTGAGATTATTGGTCACATTGTGGAGCTCATGACCGATCCTTTTGGGAACTATCTTATCCAAAAGATGCTTGAGGTGTGTACTGAGGACCAAAGAATGCAGATAATTCATGCCATTACCAGAGAAGCAGGCATGCTTATAGGGATCTCATGTAACATGCATGGGTATGTGTTTTTCTATCATCGTTACTAATATGAAACTTGAGAACTTTTTTCTTTTTAATCTTTGTTTTCTTAATTTCTTATAGGGATCTCATGTAACATGCTTGGGCATTTGTTTTTCTATCGGCGTTACTAATATGAAACTCGAGAACTTCTTTCCTTTTTAATCTTTATTTTCTTAATTTCTTATCCCACCAAATGCAGAACCCGTGCTGTACAAAAGGTGATTGAAACTGTCCAGACCACAGAACAAATTTACATGGTTATTTCCTCTTTGAATCCTGGTATAGTTTCATTGATAAAAGATGTCAATGGTAGTCATGTTGCACAGCGCTGCTTGCAGTGTTTTTCGCCACAACAGAATGAGGTAGGCTTTAATTGTTCACTGTAGATATATCTAGGATATTAATATTTTTAATCTAATGTCATCTTTTTTCAGTCTGCCTTCAAAGTTTTCCTTCTGAGTTTCTTGCTCTGATCTACTTCATGCTTTTACTATTCCAAAATAATTATAGAGTGTTGGCCTACACTTTTAAGTGGTCATCCTTATCCTAAAACAACATGCCTGAGATGACAACTTAAATTTGCATGAAGAAAGAGTTACACGTAGAATCTCAACGATGTAATACATTATAAACAATGAAATACTATGGAAACTGCATTACCTAAAACTTTTAAGAAATGGCTGTTTTTATAGAAATTGAATGCAGTGTTTATAAATGTGGAGGTTGAATAATACCAGATGTAAATTTTGAAGCATAGAGGGTAAATCCTAGGGATTTCCTTGTGGAGAAAACAGGGTAAAATACACGAATGCGGTACTCGGATATTTTATTGGATTTTTGTTGCAAGACATATGATATCACACTCCCAAGTGTAAGCAGAACTTGAAGAAATATTGAAAAAAAAATGCAGGTCTTGTTTATGAAATATGAAGCCTACAGTAAATAGAAACTCAATATAAAATTTGGCATTCACTTCCACATGTAGTATGGCAAAAATAACTAATTCAGTCCTTTTTGTTTCCTGATTGTGGAGATAATCAAAGCCTAAGTTTACTGCTCCTCTTATATAGGATAGAATATGACAGAAGGGGTTAGCCTCATGCAAAAACTCTTCAATGTGATAAAGGTGAGATACATTTTATGCCTTTGGGGCTTCGGCATTTTCATTCACTCTGGAGCATAAGATGAGGGCTAGGTAGCATGAACATTTTGTATGAGTAGTCTAGCCCTTATCATGAGTAGTATGACCGAGCACATGATAGATACGTGATCCACATGCCAAATTATATTTAGAAGAAAGAATGCAGATTGCTGGAACATCTCAGGCACATGCAGTTGATATGTCTTGATGCAGTACAAAAAAAACTAGGGCTTGTGGGATTGAGGATAAACTACTTTAGAGTTTTGGAATATTTGAGAAAAAATAAAGATTGATTCGGGTCTCTCACTTAGGTGATCGCTTACCCACTCCATGCATCACACACAAAGACTTAGGTTCAAGCCTCATACCCAGGAGAATCGCTCTCCCACTCTATGCCTCACACACGAAGATTCGAAAGGACCCACTTAGGATTTCAATCTCTCAAAATCTCAATAATCTATTCATTCTTCTCAAGGAGAAGAATTACAAGAGTACAAATAGATAAAGATCATGTGCATTACTCGTGCCTTAAATAAGAAAAATAAAAACTAATAAAAGAAAATAAAGACTACTAAATAAAATAAAATACTATTAAATTAATTCTTCTCCAATTGGTATTTCAAGGTCCCCATCAATTCTCCTCTGGCTGGAGAAAACTCATCCTCGAGTTTTTAAAGAGCTCGTCTTTCGGTTCGTTGCAACGAATATATTGCCTCAGACTCAAATTGTGGTTGAACCAGAAATCAATAATTGCGGCCTCTCACCCAGGTGAATCACTTACTCACTTCATGCATTTTCGAAATTGAAGACTAGATTTGTTGCCAGCATTCTGAATCTGAAACAATAGTCGGATCTGTTATTGTTGATGATGATGCTACCTCTGTTGCTGATGATGTTGTTGCTTCAGATGATGATGATGATGCCTCTACTGATGCCGCCGAGGAGGAAGGCGAAGGGAGGGCTTGATCACATCTCTAGATCCGATGAAGATATGACGTCGCTGCCTCTGCTGGTGAAGAAGAGGGATCGCTGGTTTGTCTGCTGCTGTCGATGGTGGGCGGTGAGTTCGTTGTGGTAAGATCTGCGATGAAAGAGGAAGACTGCAGTGGTGTTTATGTCTCGACGCGGGTGAGGGCTTGGATTGGTGGCGCGATGAAGAAGATAAAGACAACAGTGGGGTCGAGGCTGATTGACAAGGTCGGGCTTGTGGTCGGCTAGTGGAGACAAGTTAGTACCGAGGTATCCGAGTCGTCAACGAGGATTGCAGTCGAACGTGATGAAGACGATGGTATTGTCGTCATTGTTGTCGCGGATCTGGTGACTGTCGAAGAAGGTAGGGGCAGTCGGGAGGTGGTTGAAAGCGAGAGAAGAAGATGAGAGTGATCTTAGTTGTTGACGACGACGAGGTGGATTATGGCTGCGATGGGAGAGAATACGAGAGTGAGGCCAGCGACGACCACTGATCTGAGCGCTAGGTTGGCCCTTGATGAGGGAGGATGTTGTGATGTGTTGATGAGGGGGATGAGAGCTGTAGAGGGTGAGATCAGGCGGCGGCGAAGAGAGACAAGGGCTGTGGCGATGGGTAGTGGCTGCGAGAGGTGGGGCGGTTGGAAGGTGTCGGCAGGCTTGAGTTAGGGTTAGGGTTTTAGGGGGGAGAAAATAAAAAAAATTTGCGGATCTGCTAGATCAGATCAAAGATTTCAGAATTTTTTGTGTGAAGAAAACCATATCTGATACCAATTTGACGCAGGACGGAAAGGAAAAACTAGGGTTTATGAGATTGAGGAAAACTACTTTAGGGTTTTGGGAATTTTGGGAGAAGATAAAAATTGATTCGGGCATCTCACCCAGATAATCAGTCACCCACTTCATGCATCACACACAAAATTTAAGTTCGAGATTCACACCCAGGAGAATCGTTCTCTCACTTTATGCTTCACACAGACGATCCAAAAGAACCTACTTAGGGTTTCAATCTCTCAAAATCTCAATATTCTATTCATTCATTCATCTCAAGGAGAAGAATTACAAGAATATAAATAGATAAGTCACGTACATTAGTTGTGCCTTAAATAAAGAAAATAAAAGCTAACAAAAGAAAATAAAAGATTACTAAATAAAAATAAAATACTACTAAATTAATTCTTCTCCAATTGGTCTTCCAAGTTCCCTATCATGTCTTCTCCTCATGTCCAACGCTTCTGTTTATTTGTCATTTATTTGTATTAGTGTTTTGGTTCATTTGTGTATTTAGCTTATCTCATCCAAATTTTTATCCAATGAACATGTGATCAAATGTACACAAGATGAAACTTCTAGTTGAAAGCATATCAGTAATGCCATATCTGTGTCGTGTGCATGTGCTTACATCTGTGTGCTAAACTGCTAATATATGTGTTTGTGTGTTTTGTTTGTGCGTGCATGTGTGTTTTGTTTATGCGCGTGCATGCGTGTGTGCATGGGTGTTTGATTGACTTTTAGGACAAATGGTTAAATCAAACACAACAACTTGAAAAATATCTCCAGGTTATATGCACAAATAGTTGGCCAAACAATTCATAATTTTTTCACTAAGAAAATGGAAAAATCATATGATTGCAACTAGAAAACAAATGGACTTGTTAAACCCATTATTTCTTCACTTTATTTTAACTTGGTCCCGGATGTATCTCTGATAGTGGTACCTTAAATACAGCAAAAAGAGTATCCGACGCATATCCATCGAGAATCAGAACCTCTGAGTATTGAATGTGCATTCATTACATGCACTTATCATCTGACTAAGTATACATGCTTCATAGGCAAAAGCTATTTCTAGATGAATGGCATTAGTGCATATCCTTACATAAACATCACATTTTAGTCACATTGTAAAAAAATTAGGATTTGTTAATCATGAAAAACAATGTAGAGAGTATCTCTCTTAATGGAATTGGGGTGTCTCGGTCTTCATATTGATGTGTCCTTGCCATGGGATTCACTGTGTCAACATGCTCCCACCCAAGTACACTCTTCTATTGACTATTGTCATGGCCACATATCGGAGTCATATCCTCAGTCGTTCTTTTATTTGTTTGTTCTTCAATATCCACATATCCATACTGCTCTTGTCTGCGCCATGCGTATCTATGTTTTGTTGAAACTGGAGACTATGGAACGAAAATCCAGTCATAGATTCAAGGTGAAGAAACAAATGGTTTTGAGATTGTTATCCTTATGTATTTTACTTTGTATGGTATCTTAAAATGTATAGGGCCATTCTAGTGTTATAGTGTCTATAATGATTTTCTTTTTACTTATTTGTGAGTGCCAATTATAGTTGTGAGTTTCTGCCATAATTATAGCATTATCTTTATTCACGGACAATCATGAGTGAATGCACTTTTGATGAAATTGTCAAATACCTTGGGTGCTTTTGTAAAATCAAGTCTACATTAGATTTATTTTACATCATTACCTTAGAGGTGTGTCAAACTGGTGTCATACCACGCCAAAAAAGCTGCAGAGGCAGAGTGTGATGTAATACGAGAAGGGAGAAAGGAAGAAAAAGAGAAGAAGTTAGGGTTTTGAGGGGATAAAGATGAATTCGGACTTCAGCACCCGAGAGATCTCTCTTCCACTCTACACATCACCATGCAAAGGTTAAATTTGTAAAGCAAATCATTATGCTTCCACAAAAAGGGGTTTTAATTAATTCAGTATAGTCTAATCAAATAACTACAACTCTTTGAAAAACACCTAGAGGGGGGGTGAATAGGTGTAAGTGCTAATCAAGTAAACTAAATGCGCTAAATGCGGAAGCTTAAAATAATATTGCAAACACACTTAGTACAATCAACAAGTGTAGCCGAATTCCCCGTGAAGGGCTCTGGACTAACTCCTCTTGATTCCCCTAGATATGGGTTGAGGTGCTATGTGAAGCTCTTGTTGATTAAGTACAAGTGAGGCACACAAACAATCAAGCATATACAAGATATAGCAATATGAAATAGGCAAGGCACAACACAAGTATGAATGATATGAATGAATGAATAATGATACTTTGCACAAATAAGAGAGAGAGTTAGAGAGACAATGGATCAAACGCAAATGCCAAGATATGTTACGAGGTTCGAGCACCATGCTCTACATCTCCGCCTTCACCGAGGAGGATTTTCAATCCACTATCACGTCCACCGAGGACTCCCACCGAGGGAACCTTCACCGAGAAGGATTTGTACAACAAGGGAGTACCGAACTCCTCTCTCAAACAACCACCTCACAACCAAGGGGTAAGCCAACAACCAACACCTCTACCGAAGAGGGTTACAACCAAACTCCACCTCTCACTAGAGGGAGCAAACCAATCACTCGATCAACCTTTACCAAAGAGGGATACAACAAGAACAAGGGTATTTACAACAAGTGGTTTCTTTCAACCATAAACCAATCTCTCTTTCCACAAAAACAAGATCCTAATAGAATAGGATAGTATGATAGCTCAAGTGTGGAAAACTAGGTGTTTGGAAAACAAGAACTCAAAGAAAATACTTGGGAAAACTCTTGTAAAAGATAGAGAATGAAAACCAATACAAATATCCCAAATTCCTATTTTCTTTGTTTTTTCCAAAAACCTAAAACAAATAAGATTGGAAGATTAAAGCTCAAAAACACTTTTGAAAACTTGTTTTTATCTTTAGGGAAACATCAATTTTTCTCTTGTAAAAACCTTAGCCAAAAACCCAAAGAGATGGGGTTTATATAGGCCAAAACAGAAACTAGCCGTTAGGCTGATGTGGCAGCCTGACAGGCCTGGCGGTCGGCCGCCCGGTCGACCGCCAACGGTCAAAAATGTGACCGTTGGGCAAACCCGGTCGACCGCCCGGTCGACCCAAACAAACAGAGAGCTCTGCTCTCAGACCCGGTCGACCCGTACGGTCGACCGAGTTTGTGTCTGCCAGACGTGCACAAGTCTGTGCACGTCGGTCGACCGCATGGGTCGACCGGCCCATGGTGCGATCGACCGTCTGGGTCGACCGACCTGGCCTGTTAGCACAAACCTGGGTCAGAAACACTGTTAAAAAATATTCTAAAAATTCTTTTAAATCTTGTAAAAATCTTCAAAAATAGTTTTATCATTTTGCATTGATATATAAACATGTGATAAACATTTCAACTCAAATATCAAGCATATGAAACCATTTTTGTTTCTTAACATTTTTACCAAAAACCAAAACATGTATTTTTATCAAACTTAGATTTTTCAATACATGAATAGGAAAGTCAAAATAAGTTTGTTTGAAAGTTAAGCATGCATGTATAGAATGAAACAACTATACATATAGATATTAAACTTGTTTTGATCAACTATTCATGAAAACCAAAAACCAAACATAAGACGTGTGTGTTTGTGCACTTGAGCATATCAACTATACTAAGCTTTACAAATGGATCTAAACACACTATCTAAACTATGGATACCTAAGTCTTCTTGACGATCTCCATCTTCAAGTAGACCCGATCCAAACTCCATCCATGGGCTAGGCAATGTGTGATCTTAAAGCTTGAGCCCTGGAATCACTTGTGAAGCTTCCAAATACCTCTTGTTGAAGCTATCACCAAACTAACATCTTGTTATAAGATCTGAGACTTAAAAACACAAGAATATTAGTAAACATAACTACATGAGTTAATCATCATCAAAACTAGGGTGGAAGGCCTTTGGGCCAACAATCTCCCCCTTTTTGATGATGACAAAACTCATGGAGTTATATATGTATGGATTAAAGTTAAGCTTCAAGGAAGCTCCCCCTTAACTCATGCATAAAACAAATAAACATAAATATGCATGAATGACAATGCATAAACAAGATGCTCTAGATATCAAATGAAATATTCAAAACAAAGCATGCTCTAGAGACCAATAAAATTAAACAATTAAGGTATTATCCTTAATATATGCAAAACACAAATATGCATATATAAAACTCAAAGTCTTTCTCCCCCTTTTTGTCAATCATCAATAAAGGGGTTAAAGCTAAATTAAAAACAAGAAATTTTTTCTCCCCTTTTTGTCTAAAACAAAAACATATTAATAAGGGGTTACAATCAATAAGATATCAAAGAAAAAGATATGACAAAGTAGCATCTTGATATCAATTGAAAGTAAACATAAACAATCAATAAATGGTATATGCTATATACATTCATGAAGAGGAAGACGCTAAGTTAACTTCCCTACACATATGCATTATATGAAGAAGGGATGATAAGCCCCAATTCACATAACACATATTATGTAATGCATAAGGAGAGATGTGAAGCTCCCCTTACACACGTGTATCACATAAAGAAGAGTTATCAAGCTCCTCAATATAAGATACACTCAACATGAATCTATATGTAGAAGAGATGTTAAGCTCTCCTTGCATATAGACAACATAAATCAAAAACTTTGAATTTTTCTTTAAACAAATTTTTTTTTTTGATATCAATTTAGAAACAATGATGAGATTTATTGATACCAATTTAAACTTTATATTCTACCATAAAGTAAGGGAGTGGAAATACAAATACCAATTGAAATAAGAAAATTGAATTTTTTTTATGAAATACAAACTAAACATATGCATAAGCTTGTTTAAAGATATCAATTGAAAAACTAAATCAATTGAAATAAGGTTGAAACTCAAGCTTTAGCATAAACAAAATTTGTGCTCTAAGATATATGAATATAGTAGGCACAAACAAAACATATATGTATGAGAAATTAGATACCAATTGAAACTGATACCATTGAAATGAAAGCATACATACATACAAACATATGAGTATACAAGAGGATCCAAATTGATACCAATTGAAAGAGTTCAATGATACCAATTGAGACAATAATAATAGCATGGTATAACTCATATTATCAAAACGAAGAATACGAACTAGTTTTTATTTAAAAAATGGAAAGTTTTGTTAACTAGTACGAAATCCTTCAAGCAAGGAATAAACTAAATATAATTTTCATAAAATATGAATTCCTCACGATAATCAACACTCTAATCCAATTAAGCATAAATATGACTCATGAAAACAAAACATGAGCAAGCAATAAATGTGAGTGTACAAATAAAATGTGAGGATCATAATCATGAAATTTTTTCATTAAGCTCAATTATTCCTTAAACAATGAACACATGAAAAATCATTAAAACTTATTTAATCTTCAAGGTATATGTATGTCTTATACAAACTAAAGTATACATACATATCCAAACACAACGAGTCCACAAAGATATATGCATGAAGGCATGCGGCTCAAAAAGGATAAACATGTATATCTAATAGTTTGGACAAGATAGACATATACATGAAGTTTAAACATAAACACTAAAACATGAATAACTAATTTTTCATTAAATCAAATTTCATTTGAAGGTATATGTATGATTTGTCAAACATGAAGTATACATACATATTCCTAAACACAAATGAGTCCATACATATAGATTTGCATGAAAAGCAAATGACTCAAGGGGTATACATGTATATCTTAAAGTTTGGCAAAATAAATATATACATGAAATGGAAACTCATATAAAACAAATTCAAAAATGGGAATACAAGTTTAAAATGTATGAATCATCAAAACTAGACTATACTAGCACATCTAATGGGTTCAAATAAGCAATCAAGCACAAACATATATAAATTTATTTGTGGCCCACTATATGTAGAAGTATAAATCCTAGTGTTGACAAAACTAACATTTAAACTAATATTCATATCATGAAGCATCAAAACGAGATATAAATAAACATAATTAAAACAGATGTTGAGAATACAAAAGATTTTATCCATAGAAGGTTTTTATCTCATAAGCTAATTTAAGAATAATTAACTAGTATAAATTGATTTTAAAAAGAACTAGTTAAAGATTCTTCAAATACATCAAATCATATGTTTTTCATAAAACATAACTAAATACATAAAGATTCAATCACTCAAGGTCTATAAAGCTCAAAATGATCATGAATCTAAGTCATGAAAAATAAAGGAAAAATGTGAGTGTTGAAAGATCATGTAAATGACATTTTTATGAAACTAGTCATTGAAGCTCAAATGAAACATGAATATCAAACACATTAAAAACATTTTTCATAAAAACACTAATCTTCATGGTATACGTATGATTTATTCAAAAACTAACAATACACATACATATCCCAAACATAAAAGAGTCTATCAAATGTATTTGCATGAAGGCAAGAGACTCACGGGTATACATGTATATTTATTAGTTTTGAATTCAAAATCCATAAACATGAAGTAAAGCATAAAAATTGGCAAAGCATGTATAAATGAGAATCATCAAGACTAGTCTATACATATGCATATAGTGAGTACAAATGAGCATGAAGTGCAATCATATATAAAACAAATGTAGCTCTCTATTTGTACATGTATAATACAAGTATTGATAAAAACTACATCTAAGCATGTTTTTACCTCATGAAGCACATCAAAACATAAAACATGAACATGCCATGAATATGATAAATGAACTAGCATGTACATAATAATAAGGAGTTAGAGATTTATACCAAAACCGATGAGGCACCTCTCTAGTCTCCAAAACGAGGTGGTCCTCCCACCAAATATCCCTTGAAAGTGATGCATCCAAAAGGTTCTCTTTAAGCACGGAACGCATCCACTCCAAAGTACCTATACTCTCACGTCATGTGAGAGCCCACACCTACATCAAATAAAGGAGGGATGGTCTTTGGTACCCACATTCTATTGGGTCCATGGGGGTTAGTACCTTCTCAAACCCAAACAAATTTCTTTGCTAAATTTACATTATGTAATCTATCAAAGCAAAATTTAGCAAGGTGGCCCATACGTCCACAATGTGTACAAGTGTACACATGAGCATACATAGTGTGATGGTGTCCGTGAGGAGCATGTGTATGCCGTGGAGGGTGTGCATGAAAAGATGGAACTTGTTTCTTTCGAACCAAGGATTCCAAGCGTGTGTGGTTCATGGCACATTGGCTCATAGTTAGGACTGTAAATGGTACCCGAAAACCCGACAACACGATCCGATTTTTTACTAACGGATCGGGTTTAGATCTAAAAACTAGACCCGAAATCCTTATCGGGTCGGGTTTGGATTTTACTATTTCAAACCCGAAACCCGATAACAAACCCAAAAAGAGAGTAAATGTTATAAATGGTACTTATCATCGTACATTTGACCATATTTAAATTAGTAAATTATAAAATGAGAACTTGATCATATTATTATAAAAGCAAAGTATATAAATTTTTATTTTGCATCTAATAAAATTGAAATATAACTTTAAAAAATAACTCTCATTGAAACTTTAATACACTTATTTAAAATCCGAATCCGACCCGAACCCGATAAGAAAAAAGAGATTCCGACCCGAACCCGAATCCGAACCCGAATTCCTTATCGGGTTCGGGTTCGGAAATGGCATGGATCCGACCCGAACCCGACCCGTTTACACCCCTACTCATAGTGGAGCCCAAACAATCAATCTTCTTCTTAAGCATGGATATATCATTGTTAATTAAAGAAGAAGTGTGGCATGCAATAGGTGAAGTGTATGAAACTACCCTAGCATGACAAACATGTGCATCAATCTTATTTTGCAAAACTTCATTTTTCTTTAAACAAACATTTAAATCATTTGAGATAGAAATTATTTTATTTTTCAAAGCAACATTCTCTTTTAAAACAAAATCAACTTTAGAAGACAAATTTTCATTTTTCTTCAAAATTGATTCACCATCATTTTTATATTTTAAAATTTTATTTTCTTTTAATGCAAGTTCAAGTTGAGATTTTAATGAATCCCTTTCATTTAAAATCTCATCTTTCTCTTGCAAAACAATATCAAGTCTAGAATGCAAACTTTTATTTTCTTTTTCAATTCCTAGACTTTTTTTTTTCAAAACTTTATATTTTTCAATTAATTTTTAACACACAATAGATAGTTCTTCATTTAAGGCATGAGCATCATAATCATCACATGAAGAACTAGAGCAATCATCACTATCTAAGTGGGTTTCCGATTGTACCTCAAGGGAGTCATTCCCTTGGACCATGTAGCATTGTGAGTCGGATTCTCCACTAGACTCCTCCGGTTGGATTGGCAATTGAAGCTTGGAGGTGGTGGTTCTGGTAGTCAACAAATTCCACACTGCAAAGGCGGAATCAATATTAGAAACATGTAAAAGATATTCTTTTGAAAGTGTGCTTCTAATAGCCTCAAGGGCTAGTGCATTGGCCCCTATATGAATGCAATTACCAAGATAACATTTCTTGGTAGCCGCAAGGAAAACATGTAATCCTAGGGTTTGTAGGTATATGGACATCCTAGTCTTCCAAACAAGAATGTTGGAAGCATCATACATTGGTGGGGTCATGAAGTCCATGGTAAACTATATGTGTGCAAACAAGCAAATGGAAACAAGATTAGCGAACAAATGGATCTCTCCTAGGATGTTAAGCCTAAATATCAGGAGCGTTGGCTCTAATACCAATTGAAAAACACCTAGAGGGGGGGGTGAATAGGTGTAAGTGCTAATCAAGTAAACTAAATGCGCTAAATACGGAAGCTTAAAACAATATTGCAAACACACTTAGTACAATCAACAAGTGTAGCCGAATTCCCTGTGAAGGGCTCTGAACTAACTCCTCTTGATTCCCCTAGATATGGGTTGAGGTGCTATGTAAAGCTCTTGTTGATTAAGTACAAGTGAGGCACACAAACAACCAAGCATATACAAGATATAGCAATATGAAATACGCAAGGCACAACACAAGTATGAATGATATGAATGAATGAATAATGATGCTTTGCACAAATAAGAGAGAGAGTTAGAGAGACAATGGATCAAACGCAAAGGCCAAGATATGTTACGAGGTTCGAGCACCTTGCTCTACATCCCCGCCTTCACCGAGAAGGATTTCCAATCCACTATCACGTCCACCGAGGACTCCCACCGAGGGAACCTTCACCGAGAAGGATTTGTACAACAAGGGAGTACCGAACTCCTCTCTCAAACAACCACCTCACAACCGAGGGGTAAGCCAACAACCAACACCTCTACCGAAGAGGGTTACAACCAAACTCCACCTCTCACTAGAGGGAGCAAACCAATCACCCGATCAACTCTACCAAAGAGGGATACAACAAGAACAAGGGTGTTTACAACAAGTGATTTCTTTCAACCACAAACCAATCTCTCTTTCCACAAAAATAAGATCCTAATAGAATAGGATAGTATGATAGCTCAAGTGTGGAAAACTAGGTGTTTGGAAAACAAGAACTCAAAGAAAATACTTGGGAAAACTCTTGTAAAGATAGAGAATGAAAACCAATACAAATATCCCAAATTCCTATTTTCTTTGTTTTTTCCAAAAACATAAAACAAATAAGATTAGAAGATTAAAGCTCAAAAACACTTTTGAAAACTTGTTTTTATCTTTAGGGAAACAACAATTTTTCTCTTGTAAAAACCTTAGCCAAATTCTAAAGAGATATATAGGCCAAAACAGAAACTAGCCGTTAGGCTGATGTGGCAGCCTGACAGGCCTGGCGGTCGGCCGCCCGGTCGACCGCAAACGGTCAAAAATATGACCGTTGGGCAAACCCGGTCGACCCAAACAAACAGAGAGCTCTGCTCTCAGACCCGGTTGACCCGTACGGTCGACCGAGTTTGTGTCTGCCGGACGTGCACAAGTCTGTGCACGTCGGTCGACCGCATGGGTCGACCGGCCCATGGTGCGGTCGACCGTCCGGGTCAACCGACCTGGCCTGTCAGCACAAACCTGGGTCAGAAACACTGTTAAAAAATATTTTAAAAATTCTTTTAAATCTTGTAAAAATCTTCAAAAATAGTTTTATCATTTTGCATTGATATATAAACATGTGATAAACATTTCAACTCAAATATCAAGCATATGAAACCATTTTTGTTTCTTAACATTTTTACCAAAAATCAAAACATGTATTTTTATCAAACTTGGATTTTTCAATACATGAATAGGAAAGTCAAAATAAGTTTGTTTGAAAGTTAAGCATGCATGTATAGAATGAAACAACTATACATATAGATATTAAACTTGTTTTGATCAACTATTCATGAAAACCAAAAACCAAACATAAGACGTGTGTGTGTTTGTGCACTTGAGCATATCAACTATACTAAGCTTTACAAATGGATCTAAACACACTATCTAAGTTATGGATACCTAAGTCTTCTTGACGATCTCCATCTTCAAGTAGACCCGATCCAAAACTCCATCCATGGGCTAGGCAATGTGTGATCTTGAAGCTTGAGCCCTGGAATCACTTGTGAAGCTTCCAAATACCTCTTGTTGAAGGTATCACCAAACTAACATCTTGTTATAAGATCTGAGACTTAAAAACACAAGAATATTAGTAAACATAACTACATGAGTTAATCATCATCAAAACTAGGGTGGAAGGCCTTTGGGCCAACACTCTTGACCTTATATAGGCTTCTACAAAGAAGACTTCCCTATCATAACCGATGTAGGACTAAAAAAATTACACTAAATAAAATAAAACAACTAAAAAAATACTTTTAAATAATAGATAGAGCGATCTCCATCATTCTCTCCGGCTTAAAAACATTCATTTCCGGTGAATGCAGTGTCAATAGAAAGCGGACAGATCGGGTAGAACCATGGTTCAAAGTCGCGGTCTCGGCCGCCTACTCGGCGGGCACCGTTTCACATTGGTCGCGGCGTCGCGGCCCCGACTGGGGCGAGACGCGCGAAACGTTACATAGAGGGCTCAAAAAATGTTGAAAAAATCATAACAAAACTTAAAAAAATATAAACATCAAAATTGACATATAACTTATCCAAAAAATATCACCTAGCATGCTAAACATGAAGATAATGCATAAATACATGCGTCATGGTGTAAAATATCAAAATAAATGCATAATTTAGTAAATTATATGAAATTAAATAAATTAAAATTTTCTCTTTTTACAAAAGTAAAGATTAGTTTTACTTTTCTAATAAAAATTCAAATTACATGAAATTAATAATATGAAAATTTGTTTTAATTCGGCCCCGACTCGGGCCCGACTCGGGCGGCGCTGACTCAGCCTCAACTCAGGTGACTCGGCCGAGTCGGCCCCGAGTCAAGTAAAACAATGTAAATGTTGACTTGTGAAACGGTCTCGAAATGGACAAGGCCGTTCTGGTTCCGACTCGGCCGACTCGGAACCGGAACCCGAGTCGGAACCGGAACGGCCGAGTCTTTGAACCATGGGTAGAACCGAACATCTTGCATCAAGGTGGTGGTCGTGGAAGCATCACTGATGCATCATGCTTAAGCCACAGCGGTGGAGATGGAACTGGCTTTCTTGACAAATCAACAACAGTCGGAGGTAGGTCGAGCAGGATAAATGCAGCTAAATAACTCAATTCAGCTCTGTTGAAAACTGAACCGCATACCACAAAGCCAAACTCATGTGAACTTGTCTCATTTAGAAAGATTTGCAACTGGTCGTACACGTCAGGCGGTTTTAGGGTAAGGGAGCACTCATAGCTGGCGAAGACGGCAATAGTTCCATGATAAGCTCCGCTAGAAGATCTACATGAGCCTCAATAAAAGACTCTTCCACTTCTGGCTCTGGATCCGGCTCATCAGCAACTTCTGGATCTGGCTCTGGTTTCAGCTCATCGACAATTTCTAACTTTGTCTCTAGCTCATCAACAGCTTCTGATTCTTTAACACCATCATTAGGGATGCTATTGATCGGTCGACTCTCTCTCCCTGTGACTATCCTCTTTAATGTGGAATTATAATCTCAAATTAGTCTGAGGATGAGGTCAAGTTTCTCTAGCATGCTCGAGGTTCTCTTCAATGTCAGCTCTGGGGCTTAGTTACAAACCTAATACTTCGAACAGAACTCGAATCAGACTCCGAACAGGTCCTAAAACGCTGTTGGATTGTTGCAGGAACTGTACCAGCACCAAACAGGAGCCCATGGAGATCTGATCTGCTGCTTAAAAGTTATGAAATCTTCTTAGCAACTACGGACTCAGCTGCAGATCCAATGCTTAAGACGAAAGACGAATCGAATTTTGAATGGGCCTGAAACGGGCTCCTGAACATCGTTGTACAACTGCTGTAAACAGTGATGGCTTAGGTGAGCCGATAATGTCAACATGGCTCTGCTGATGTTAGCATTGCCTCATGGTTTGGCAGCTCGGCACAGCTAGGGTGGCGGCTTAGTCAGCTCGACTTGAGCCGATGACATCAGCTCTGATCTGCTGACGTTAGCACGACTCGAGTCAACTCCATGGGTCAGATCTGGGTCGTGTCAAGTCTGAATTAGGCTGAATGCACTTGAGATTAGAATTCAACTAAACCCTGTGATATCGGGCTTAATTGAACCCGATTTCTTTTAAACCTGAACCCGCTTCACTATCTTCTCCTCTTCGATCGAACCCTAGGGTTCGGTTCACCCAGGCGCAGGCGGCGGCGGCGGTGACTGATCGAGGCAGCGATGAGCGGTGGCGATGTTGGCGGGCTCGGTGAGGCGGCGAAGGCAGCGAAGGCGATGAAGACGACGCCACGGGAACTGGAGATGGAGCCGCCGGCGGAGTTGGGAGGCTAACTGGAGGTGGATCTGGTGGAGACCTGGCTTGGCGGAGTTGGGAGGCTGAACTGGAAGTGGATCTGGCGGAGACCTGGCTTGGCGGAGTTGGGAGGCTGAACTGGAGGTGGATCTGGCGGAGGCGGCAGCGGCCGAGGTGCGGAGACGACGAGATCTGGGAGTTTTGTTGCTGTTGTGGGGGCCATCGGCTCTCGTGGTGGTCCGACGAGGGTCAGAGGGAGTCGAGGGATCTCTGGTGAGCACCTTGGTGGTGTTTTTTTTGATGAATGGAGATGACTATAACGGTGGTGGACTCCGGCGAATGGATGAAGTGGGAGATTCGGTGGAAGAAGATTAACAGTAACCGTTGTGAATTTTCAATGATTTTCTTTTTTTTTGAATCTTCTTTTTTTTTTTTACTTTTTCTCTTTTTCTTTTTTTTTTTTAACAGAGAAGATAAGAGAAAAGTGGACCTAGAGTTTGTAGGATTATGGTTTTGTGGTGGGAGAAATTTTGTAGAGGAAGTTGTGGAGGAAGAGAGAAGCAGAAACTTAGCTCTGATGCCAAGCTGATGTAATATGAGAAGGGAGAAAGGAAGAAGAGATAAGAAATTAGGATTTTGAGGGATAAAAATGAATCAGTCTTCAACACTCGGGAGATCTCACTCCACACTCCACACATCACCATGTAAAATTGAAATTTGTAAAGCAAATCACCATGCTTCCACAAAAGGGGGGATTTAAATTAATTCATCATAGTCTAATCAAACAACTCTTGGCCTTATATAGGCAGCTAGAAAGAAGACTTTCCCATCATAACCGATGTGGGACTAAAAAAAATATACTAAATAAAATAAAATAACTAAAAAGAGACTCCTAAATAATAGCTAGAGCGATCTTCATCAGAATGGCTCAAGGAGACTGTATAGTGTAAAGAAAAATTAAAAGTACTTTTATAAAATCCTACTACAAGAGTCTACAAGCTGTAGAAGGTTGTAGATGGAAGAATGATGGTAGAAACAAATATTGTTAGGACTAAACTAGTGAGTGAAGTTGACAGGAGAACAACAATAATAGATTGAAGCAATTTGTTACTTTAAAGTTGAATACTATCGGAATCTCACCACCTTGTCACAAGGTCTACCTCAAAATTTCTCTGTAGATTTTGACATATAGGTTCCTTAGAATCTCAGAAGTGACTGCAGAGGAGGCTCTCAAAGCAAAATTTTTGGTCTTGCAAGGCTGGAACTCTTGCCCCTTTTATGGATGGAAGCCTTGTACACCAAGTCAGTCTCTTCCTAATTTTATTTTTCTAGCCATATAAGGAATAAGAAAGAATAAATGGAAGTAATTCCTACTAATTGCCGTAATCCGAGTCTACATACAAGTTCTATAATAAGAAGTAATAATACTATTGTCTTAAAAGGACTTGGAGCACTAAATTCAGCTAGGGTAGATGAAGTACGGATAACAATTACGAAATCAGATAATACTTGGTAAATGGTCGTCAGTTCCTATCATCCACTTGGTTTCAACTGATTTTAGATGCTCTGGGAAAGCCTATTCGATGTCCAATCATGAGATCACCATTATGTAATTCTCTTTTAAATAGCACCATATTTAATGCTTTCCTAGATGTTGTTTCCTCTTGTGTGTTTTTGTGTTGCTTTTCAAATATAGGTCTAGTCCATCTCTGTACCACGTATGATGTATGTCACACTAGTCTTTGATACAAACTATTTTTGTATCGAGATTTATTTTACTTGTACATTGCCACTTAATAACTGCAAGATTAGAATGTGGTAGATAGTTGCCATTCTGCATGTGAGAATGTGATTTGCAAAAAATATTTGAAATATGGACAGTAATTAATCAATTGGATTTGTTTACTGGGACCTGCCCACCATTTTTTGAGGAATATGTGTACTAGCTTAACTGATATGCTATTTTTGTAGATGATACATTATAAAGTCATGCATACGACTAATAAAGGACTTTAAAGTTTGAACTCAATTCACCTTGTAATTATCACTGTTTTTAGTTAGCTAAGCGATAATATATCTCTGTTCAAAGTTTATCCTTATTATACCACTGCTGGGACTTGTTTCTCTATCTGCTTCTTGTTCAATAGATATCATCTAGAGAAAACATTAATTCTGAAGAAGTATGAACAGTAGCTCTTTCTCCTATTTTTTAAAAAAAAATTATGATTCTTATGTCCATTATGTCTATTACCTATCAGATGTTACTAAATACTAATTATCAAATTTTTTATATATGCTTGTTTAAATTATCAACATTTGCTGTGCGCGTTAGAATGTTCATATTAATTGTTGTTTCTTAACATGTCAGGCTAAGCTTTTGGTTATAGTGGTTATCAAACTTTGTATCCAAATGCAAGGTGTTAAGAGCTATTGAGTTTGAACCTCGTACCTTCCAGTTTAAAATAATTATACTTTCCCCTTCCATTATTCCGCGTTTTTTAGGCCTTCATTGTACAACCATACAACCATTCTTCATGTGGCATTTATTCCTCTTTTTAGTGGTCTTCCATTCTGGCATGAGGGGAATATTAGAAGGCTTCATGTTCATTATTGGCCTACATGCTACAAGCCATCAGCTCACGCTTTTGGATAAAGCGATTTAACAAAAAAATACAGTCTCAAGCACCAACTTATAGAGCATTTTCAATTACAAAGAGAAAAGAAAAAGATAATTCATTCTAATTATAATGTAAGTATCTTTGATTCAGTTAAGGATAATTCATCCCTCTTCAGGTTTTAGATCATTCCCCTCCTTTTTAAATTCAAGCTCTTCAAGCAATATCTCTTAAGTCCAAGAAAATTAAAACCTCATGAAAAGATTTATCTATATATGGATATTCTTTTTTTAATATTCGGTGCACTATGTAGTTTTTGAGAAATGTGTTTCAGCTTGGCTATGTGGCTTCTTGCATTCATGGTTCAAAGTCTCGGTCTCGGCCGCCGACTCGGCGGCACCGAGACGGATCGGTCTCGGCGACTCGGATCGGACTCGGACGATACGCGCAAAACGCTACATAGAACGCCAAAAAAATTATGAAAAATTCATGACAAATCATAAAAAAAAATGTAGATATCAAATTCATGTATCACATATTCAAAACATATCACCTAGCACTCAAACATAACGTGAAAGCATAAATACAAGCGTCGTCGGTAGAATTAAATTAAATTAAACTCAATTAAATGAAACTAAATTAAATTAAACTAAACTAGTTTATACTAGATTAACCTACACTAACTTAATTACCTAACTTCAATAAAATTATTAAATTACCTAACTTAATTATAATTACAAAATTTTATTAATTAAATTAACTTAAATTAAGTTTAACAAAACTAAACTAAACTAAATTACATTAAACTCAAATAAATTAAACTGAGGGAGAGAGGGAGGGAGGGACTGAGGGGAGAGAGAAACAGAGGGGGAAGAAAGGGACTGATGGGAGAGAAACTGAGGAGAGAGAGAGAGGAACCAGAGAGAGACGGAGACAGAGGAGAGAGAGGGAGACAGAGAGGGAGAGAGAGGGAGACACAGAGAGAGGGACAGAGAGAGGGAGAGGGGGAGAGAGAGTCCGACAGAGAGAGAGAGAGACGGAGACAGAGAGAGACACATAGAGAGGGAGAGGGAGAGACTGAGAGGGAGAGAGAGGGAGAGATAGTCCGACAGAGAGAGAGACACACACAAAGGGAGAGAGACAGGGAGGGAGAGGGAGAGACTCAGAGGGGGAGAGAGTCCGACAGAGGGAGAGGGAGAGGGAGAGGGAGAGAGGGAGAGAGAGGGAGAGAGGAGACACAGGGAGGAGAGAGAGACGGAGACAGATAGGGAGAGAGAGAGAGAGACTGAGAGGGAGAGGGAGGGAGAGGTACCTGCGAGGGCGACGCGACGACGAGGGCGACGCGGGGGGGGATGCGAGAGGGAGGGGCAGCGTGAGAGAGAGAGAGATCAGATCTGATCTCTCTCTCACACTCAGCCCCTTTAAATGAGGGTTCACGGCGCCGAGTCGACCCGGGTCGGGTCCGACTCGGACTCGACTCGGTCAACTCGGCCGAGTCGTGGACGACACGACTCGGCCGAGTTGACTGAGTCGAGTCCGAGTCGGACCCGATCCGGGTCGACTCGGCGCCGTTGGTCGACTCGGGCTTCCGAGTCACATCGGCAGCGGCCGAGTCGGATACGACTCGGCCGAGTCGTATCCGACTCAGCCGATACCTTGAACCATGCATGCATTTTAAAGATAAGCATGTCCCTGCAGCATCACCTTATTGCTCTTTGTTGATTCCCACTTTTTGGTCACATGAAATTTTTTTTCTAAATGGGTGGGTCCTTCCACCCTATCCTCCTTGTTGACTCCTTTTTTTTTGTCAACAAGAATTTTTTCTAAATGGGTGGGTCCTTCCCACCCTCTCCTCCTTGTTGACTCCTTTTTTTGGTCATCAAGAACTTTTTCTTAAATCTTAATAGGCGGGTCCTTCTGACCCTCTCCCAATATAGGGGAGATAGTTGCTCTTGGCATGCCTTGAATTTTAGCGGAGGGCTTAAAATGACCAATAACCTATGCTTTCTTTCCTGCCACCTGACCTTCTCGGTTCAATCAAAAGACTCCTCCCCTTTTCATAGTTTTCTTGACACAACTTCTGCACTAACATAGAGTACTTGTAAATTTTGAGCAATCTTTCCCTGACGCCTTTTTAACATTGAGTTGTGCTCATAGCTGTTACCAGGCCGATATTATAGGAGAAAATGTTGAGTACGTATATAACAGTTAGTAGTCCATTTCTTCTACTCTACATCATTGATAAACTTCCAAAGCTGTGATGAGGTGATCTACCTCAAGCTACTTCTCATCTCGAGGACAAGATTCTCTCCTAAGGTGCAAACTATAATATCCTACCGTTCTATAGATGAGATTGAAGACTTCTTGAAGACAATTAATTGGTTCTATGTTCCATATCTTCTACATACTGGTTTTGCATTCTGCACTTCCCCTACTGAACTAAGACATAACATTTGCCATGACGAGGGGGTGCATCCTTTGGTGTATGGTTTCAAAGATCAGCCCACTCTTAATATATCGGCAATATCACATTAGGTGTTGCGGTCCCCAATACAATATTAACCCTATAATATTAGCTGATATGCGCTGATATTGTTGATACCACCGATATGGTTGATATTGATGATACTAAAAACCATTGGCCAATACTGGTCCTGACATTTTACACCATGTTTTGAAGTTTATTATCAGCAAATGATATTTGCATTTAATTATAAATAGTATTTTTCTTCATTTGTCTACTAGACTTCCAATATGTGTTGCTCCGACAGAACTTTGCTTCATGGAACATATATTAGTGGGAATGCTGCAAGAGATTCATCAACCACTATTGTGAATTGATAAATAACTAGTATTGGTCATACAGATGATAAATATGTGTTGTACTTATATTTTTACTTGTATTATTGTGTAAAGAGACTTTGGTTAACTTTAAGTTCAGATAACAGATACTGTCTTCTTGCAATTTATACATCTGACACCTGGGAATTTGCATTTCTTGACCTCTACTGAAATTGAACCCTCTTCTTTTGCAGTTCCTTTTTGATGCTGCAATTTCTCACTGCGTTGAGATTGCAACAGATCGTCAAGGTTGTTGTGTAATTCAAAAGTGTGTAGAGAATTCATATGGTGATCAGAGAAATAGGCTGATGTCCGAGATAGCCTGTTATTCCCTTGTTCTTTCTCAAGATCCTTATGGGTAATGCTTGGATCACCACTCTGTGTTGTTTCATATTTTTTTTCTTCTTTCGTATCTCTCTCATTATACTTCCTCAACTGATGCACCAACCTTCCTTGTGATTTCAACACTATTAAATGATGCAGGAACTATGTACTTCAACATGTCCTTGATCAAAAGGTTCCATGGGTAGTAACTGCGGTGATGCATAAACTAGAGGGCAACTATGTATGTCTATCAATGCAGACGGGTAGCAGCCACGTGGTGGAAAGATGCTTGAGATATTCCAAGGAGGAAGAACGTGTTAATATCATTGGGGAACTGATGAACTCTCCTCAGTTCCTCCAAATACTACAAGATGCATATGGAAATTTTGTCATTCAGACAGCTCTAAGAGAATGCAAGGTAATCTTAGATCATTCAATCAGCCTATCATCTTTGAAATGCTATCTCGTTATGCTAAATCTCTTGTTGCTGTCAGGGGGCTCTTAATGCTGCTCTTGTGGAGGCTATCAAGCCTCATGTGCCAGTACTCCGGTGTCATCCCTATGGGAAGAAAGTCTTATCGAGCACCAGTCTAAAGAAGTAACATCGTGTGCAATCCATTTTATCAAGTATCTCATATCCAGCCTATTATCTACCAAACCTATTGTGGAGCGCCAAAGGGCATTTGTGGTGTTCTGAATAGACCTAAAGCAACCTGGGTCATGGGCATATGGTACAAAGTTGAGAAGTCCGAGCTGAAGCTTGCTTATAATTTTCTTGCTTTTGAAAGTTTTGGAAGAAAATTTATGCGGAAATCAGTAAAATACATGTCAATAAAGAAAGAAAGAAAATGTAGATCTTTGTAGAAAAAAGGGTACTGTGGAAAAATTGTGCTCTGCCTTTGTGTAATTTATTTTTGCCCATAGCTGGGTACATATCGTTTTGGTCATTGGGTTTGAACCCCTTTGTTGGGCTGCAATGCTTTGTATACTTATCTTTTGTTAATAGCCTTTAGGGCTGTTTCCCTTTTGTAAACATGGAAAACTTACTACTAGTTCTAAAGACCGAATTGTTTATGTTGTTGCCTTGGTTCCCTTTGCAAAGTCCAACTACTATTTTCAAGTCATGCTTGTTCAATTTGCTTGATATCTTCTTGTAGTCAGCTTGATTTTGTTGATTTTGCTGCTTGATTTTCGTATAGATCTCAGTGATCTTCTCAGGGTGGTTCCTGCTTATGATTCTTATTTGCTTTGCACATTCTGAGTTATCTGCTTTAACTGCAAGTGTTCTCTATTGTCTACAGAATCTTACCTGCAGTTAGTAGGAAGGTCTGCGCTAAATGCGGGCCCACAGAATCACTAAATGAATGGTCAGGAAAAGGATTTTACACCCAGAGTTTACAGTTTACAGTTTGTCGTCACAACTTTTTTGAGTTTTTAATCCTGTATCGTCAAGTAACTACTTTTTGTGCAGTTTTCAAATAATAGGATGGCCCTTAGCCAACTGATGTGTGGCCTTCATTTCAAAAGAGTGCTCGACTCAGCAGCAGCAGCAGCCAGCCACAAATGCAACTCCTCTGTGATCCAAACTCTCTCTTCTCACCTCTCCTTCACTTTCTTTACCAAAATGGGTCTCTTCTCATCAATTCCCTTCACCACAAACTTTCATGTCTGAGCTCTTAACACAGAAAAAAGGAGAAAAGGAAAGAAAGCAGCCATGTCAGTAGCTGCAATCACCAACCCATCTCTTTGTTCATCTCCTCTTCTTCAAAGAACAAAGCCCATCACAAAGCAAAACTCATGTCCCCATCTCCACTCATTTAGCAAAAGCTTGTCATTTAAGGACTGTTCAGCTCTTGGTTCAAGTACCCAGTTGGCGAAGAGACCGGATTTTGTTGTGAGAGTGTCATCTTCGGCTACTGAATCTGAGCCACCGAAGTCAGAAGGAGGGGAAGAGGGAGGAGGAGGAGAGGAAGTGAAATTTGAGGAGTATGAAGTGGAAATAGATAAGCCTTATGGGTTGAAGTTTGCAAAGGGAAGAGATGGAGGGACTTATATTGATTCAATCTTGCCCGGGGGAGCAGCAGACAAGGCTGGGGTTTTCAGTGTCGGAGATAAGTAATTGCCACCAGGTTTGATTGCAAATTTCTTCGCAATTTGTTGTTAATTTGTTCTGCTCCCCTCTGAAAAAATATGGCCTTTCAAACTTTGAATTGTCAGGGAATAGGCATTTGTATTTTGTTAGGTTTCTTGACTTATTCTGGTTTGGTATTATAGGCTAAACGTAACACAATTTGGGATTGAAGTAGATTGTGAGCTATTTAATGAATTTATATTTTTTGTGTTCTCCGTCTCAGTGAGATTTTTTTTTAGCCCAATTCAATATAGAACCGACTGTGTTTTAGTGCATTAGTCTTTGGTCCGAATAAGAATTGGGGAAAACTACAACTTTTTTCAGATTCAATGTCTAAATAATTCAACTTTTCACCATGGCCTAATTTTAGTAGTCTTCAGAAGAACATAAAAAGAATATAGTGTTTTGTTTTAATTTCTTTATGTTTTCTTTTTTATCGAGTATTTGAAGTGTAAAAGAGATTCGTGAATCGTCACTCTCAAGTTATTCCCTTTCCATTTTTGATGGAATTTCTTTTCTTCTTATCTTCCATTTTCAGTGGTACAACATTCAGAACAAATGTTAAGGCTCTTAAAAGAAAATTAAACAAAAAAAAAAACAAACAAACATAATTTCTCTCAGAAGGGAAAAAAAACAAAAAAAAAGAGAAATTCAAGACTTGAAACTCAAGACAAACTTGAACTAGTGACCTCCAATAATATAATTTTATAAGTTACCACTGAGTTAGAACTCTAAAGTATCTTTATTCTTGTAAAAAAAAAAATCTAAAAAAAGAGATATATACAAAAAAAATACAAATTATATATACTACTCTTATATATTTTATAAAATCCAGTGTGGGCGTCCACCCACATTGGTGTGTATGTGGGACCGCCCCTGGTTGCAACGTTCCATTTTCTTCAGTCCTTGTAGAATAAAATGTCAAGGCTTATGACTAATCCTATACTATGTATGCAGTGCTGTGTTTGGGACAGAGATATGGCCAGCCGCAGAGTACGGGCGGACCATGTATACTATCCGTCAGAGAATCGGACCATTGCTTATGAAAATGCAGAGGAGATACGGTTAGTTCACTGTCCATTAACTGTTGCACAAGTAATGCCATTTTCCTCAAATCATTACAATATCTTAGGTTTCACCTTCCATCATTCACAAAGCATACAACCTGCTATAAGTCCACCTATGTGATTAGCAAGGAGAAGGAAATGATACAACAAAGATTGTTTTCGCCACCTGTGGCATAGTTTGTTTAGCCTGGCTAACTAAAGGCTTAGAGCTCAGTGTAAACTTTCGGTGATAAATACTTGCACATTCTACTGAATTAGCAGTGTAATATACCGGCTACTCATTCTGTTCATATACATAGCCTATGTTTTGTTTTGCATATTATGGTTTCCTTATATACTAACACTTTTCATGCAGTGACTATAATGCATTTGGCTTTCTGGGATAATGAGAACAAAGTTCATGTCAAATTCTTCTTCGATCATAGATATAGGCTTTGTTTTGTTTTACGCATCGAATCACTCATTCTAGGGGAATAAATGTCCTGGAATAACCGTCCTGGAGTGTATTCATGCACAAGAAAATCAGAAATTTTTTGTTATGCATAAACTTCTCTTTGTGGTGACCGTTATGGAATTTTTCTACTTTGGTCCCAAATTTCTAATTTGTATCTTAGAAATGAATTCAATTCAGGTTACCCATAGGATTGGTTTCTGGATTCTAATCAGCTAGTGGTTGTGGGTTTATTTTCTTTGCCAACATGTCCCTCGCCAGAAATTTAGCAACAAAATTCAAGGGTTTGTAGCCACTTCTGTGTCAAAAATTGACTTCTTAGAAATTTTTGAGAAGAAAGGATGAAAAAGAAATTTGTATTTTGGTTGTTTGTGATTTTGCATTTACTGTCTTTCCATTGTTAAAACCACCAGGACAACCATTGATGCGGGTGAGCTTACTGAAAAGGAGATTATAAGAGCTGAAAGAAACTCTGGTGTTATTAGTAATAGAGTGCGGGAAATCCAGGTAACATATCACATGGCCTATATTTTATAACTGTCTTGAATGTGTTGAATTCCATTATCTCTGAACATTCAGTTTTCAACTTTTTAAGATCATGACAACTTCAAATCAAATGTCAATGACCTTTTCGGTATTTCTTTCACAATATACATGTGTATTTGTGTCCATGCTTGAGTGTACATGCGTGTCTGTGTGTGTTTGTGCACGCGCATATTATAGCTTAACCATTCGCCCTCAATGAGCTGAGAGAAAGCCATTGACCCAAAGATTTACACTAGTGAGCTTGATAGGAATCATTTAATTTGAAAATTACCGGATCAGTGAATGTCATGGCTAGATTTAACATAGTAAACCACTCTCGTAGGTCTTGTATCTCTCTTAACTGAATATTTTCATCCATGTACGACTGGTATAGAAACCACATGTTGAATTGATTGTTACTTGGAATTTTTTTTTTGACAAGTATTGTCCTAGATTGATTCTGATATAACACGTTAGGATTATGAATGAAATACATCGTGAAGGTAGACGAAAATTCAAAATGAAAGAACGAACGTGCACAAGGAGCTGTGCATAGTATTAGTCGACTTATACTTGGTATAGTCGACTAATGATAAGAATTAGTTGACTTATACATTGGTATAGTCGACTGGTCAGTGAGTAAAGGTCTCGAATTTTTGATAGATTAGCCGATTTATACTTATATCAGTCAACTAATAAACATGATTAATCAACTTACACATTAGTATAGTTGACTAATATTGGGTCTGGCTGCTTTTTTTTTTGGATCTGTCTCCAGTTTTAAGTTGGATTCAAATTTATTTTCTTCTGAGACGATGATTGATCGATTGATAGAGCATGTATAGGACTAAAGAGTCTTATGGTCTATAAATAAACCATTAGGGTTGACCTTCAATGTATTCAATATAACACAATAAAAAAAGAGAGATTCATGTGAGAACCTTTAACCATAAGGGTTCATTGTTTTAGGCGGCCAGAAAAGGACTTGTAATTTTCTTAGTGAGAGGTATAAGTTATTTTATTGTACTTTCTCAAAGTTTAATAAAATTTCTCTCGCCTTCTCCTGTGTGCGTACACACGATCTATTTGATCAGTGGAATCACGTTAAATTGTGTGTTAGTTTTTTTATACTTCAGAATATCTTCTTCCTCTTCTTCTTTTCTTGTTACTCATCGATCATGTGTTGCTTCCGCTGCGCCGCCTCATTGATTGGTCGTGGGGGCAATTCGTTTCACAATAATTGGTATTAGAGCATACAGATTGTTATCTCAATAATTGGTATCAGGCAAGATCAAAGTGAAAATATCTGCGATCAAGTTCGATATTCAAAAGTTCAATGATGTCATCAATTTCAGCAGGTAACAGATTATAATGAACATCATCTTGACTTAGAGCAGGTTGAAAAAAAATAACTCGGGAGAGAGAAAAGCCTCAAGACATGAAGAAAGAAACTTTGCACGAGTAGGATGAGAAAGCCTTAACGGCTATTCAGTTTTGCTTGGTGAACGAAATGTTGGATGAGTTTTCTACAAAGAAAATAACATCCTTATATGGAGCGACTTCAGCATCACTATTTGAGAAGTCATTGGTAAATCAGTTGATTCTGAAGTAGCGTCTTTTTCTTCTCCGTATGCATGAGGTACACCTATTAAGTCTCACATTGCAGAATTTTTCTCTATTATCAATGATTTAGATAAGATAGATGTTAAGATAGAAGATGAGGATCAAGCACTTCTATTACTGTATTTTTTACCTTTTTCATATAAGAGATTTAAGGAAGCTATCATCAATGGAGGCAAATCAACTATCAAGATTAATGAGGTCAAGAAGCATCTGCTAAACAAAAATAAAATTGACAATCAGTTGATGGGTGAGTCTCATCGTGATGATTTCAAGAAGTTCACTTTTCAAAGGAGAAGAGTAATAATGAAAGTTTCACGGGTAACTCAAAACACAAGAATTTGGTGTGTAACTGATGCTTGAAGAAGGGACACATTAGAGCTGATTGTTGGACTCGAGAGAAGAAACAACTAAATGCTAAATCTCTGAACTGGCTGAAGGGGATGAAGATAAGTGTGACGTTCTATCTGCTATAGGCAAATGGTTAGTAACAACCATAAATGGATTACTGATTCTAGATGTTCACAGCATATCAGTTTCAATAGAAAGATGTTCTCCTCATATACTTCGGTTCAAGGGGGAGAGGTCTTCATAGGGAATTCTGCTACGAGTAAGGTGATTGGCGAATAAACAAGTCATTTTCATTCTCATGATTGATGCATCACTACTCTTCAAGACGTTCGTCATGTTCCTGATCAGGGTACAATCTCATCTCTCTTGAAGTCGTACATGAAGAAGGGTTCAGTTTCAGTTCTAAAAGTGATCTTATGAGAGTTTTCAAAGAAGCTTGTGAAGTTTCGGCCGAACGTGTCAGCGATGTTTACATGTTGAAAAATTCGAAGGTTATAGTTGGTGGGTTACAGTTATCCTTGACTTTAAATTCAGAGGTTGTGAAACAATCAGAGACTACGATGGTTTCGAACTCAGATGTTCAGTTTTAGCGTGGAAGAAGATTGGAACCAGAAGGGCCAGCGCACAACAAGAAAGTCCAGATCGTTACTCCTATGCAGTGTTTTAAATGTCGACCGATATTTCTGAAATGTCGGCTGACATTTCGTTTTTAAGCCCTCACCGTCACGATTTCCCCATCCGCATTTGAAATGGTGTTTTAGAAAATGTCGGCCAACATTTCGGGAAAAATCCGATATGTCGGCTGACATTTTACCTAAATGTCGGCCGACATTTTGAGAAAAACCCAATATATTGATTGGTCTTAGAAGTTAGAACAATTGAGAAATTTTAACAATGGATTAGTGAATATATGCAAAATATTTAAGTTAATTATACATATCCTAAACATATTTTATAGGTTTTGCATAAGTTGTATATGTCTTACGTTGATAAGAATTTTTAAATTACATTATTTAAGACATCTAGGATATATGTTTGTTATCCGTCATGACGTCCGAAATTTACTAAGTGGCCCCGAAATATCTCCGAAATCTGAAATCCGACATCCGATTATGACATCCGAGATTTTTCTGATATCCGACATTTAAACACTGCTCTATGGTGGAGCAAACTCTCATAAATCTTGTGTGGATCAAGGAGATCGTTGGGTGATCAAGTTCAGGTTGAGCCTTTACTTGTTTGAGCTAATCAAGTTGTAAACCCTATGAAGGGGTTATAAAGAAGAGGGAATGATATGGAGATGAAGTCAAAAGTTATTCAATTATGCATTGATGTGAGCACGTGAAGTATCGTGGCTATTCTCAGACTTGGACGCATCAAGTCAAGGGGGGAGATTATTAGGATTATGACTGGAATACTTCTTGAAGGTAGATGAAACTTTGAAGATCAAAGAACGGATATGCACAAGGAGCCGTACACAATATTAGTCGACTTATACTTGATTTAGTCGACTAATGATAAGATTAGTCGACTTATACATTGTTATAGTCGACTAGTCTTGCAAATAGAGAGTAAGGGTCACGAATTTTTGACAGATTAAGGGTCACGAATTTTTGACAGATTAGTTGAATTATACTTATATATAGTCGACTAATAGACATGATTAATCAACTTATACATTAATATAGTCGACTAATATCGGGTCTGACTGTTTTCTTTTCTGGATATGTTTTCAGTTTTGAGTTGGATTCGAGTTTTCATTCTTCTGGAACGAAATTTTTTCATATTGATAGAGTTTTTATGGTACTAGGAGAGTCTTATGGTCTATAATTAACTCTTGGGGTTGACCTTCAATATATTCAATGTAACACAATTAAAAAAAAAAGATTCGTGTGAGAAGCTTTAACCATAAGGATTCACTATTTTACACGCCATTAAAAGATTTGTAATCTTTTTTGCGAGAGGTGTAAGTGTTTCTTATTATACTTTCTCAAAGTTTAATAAAGTTTCTCCTCCTTCTCTCGTGGATATACACACGATCTGTTTGATCGGTGAAATCACGTTAAATGTTTGTTGATTTTCTATACTTCAGAATATCTTATTCTTCTCTTCTTCTTTTTTTTTTTTTTCCTTCTCATTGCTCATCGATCCTGTGTTGCTTCTGCTGCTGCACCGCCCCAGCGATTGATCATCGGGGCAATCTGTTTCACAATAGTTGATATCAGAACATATAGATTGTTATCTCAACATAACATCAGTGAATGAAGTCTGTATAATTTATTTCAGATGCAAAACTACATGAGGAAAAGGGAACAGAAGCAGCAAAGGGAGAATGATCTTCGCGAGGGACTAAAACTTTACAAGTAATTTTAGAAAATCCCCTTCACATAAAGCGCATGCCATTTTATTTTCATGCCTTACTATTTCTCTTTTTTCCCCACAAGGAGTGGGAAATATGAGGAAGCACTGGAGAAATTTGAGTCAGTACTGGGATCGAAACCAGAGCTAAATGAGGCTTCAATCGCAAGTTACAATGTCGCATGCTGCTATTCCAAGCTTAATCAGGTGCTCATCTAATGTCATGTTTGGAACATTTTTCCGATTTCTTCTAATTTGATTAGCCAGGATCAACAAATCTTTGGCTTCCTCTTGTAGGTACAAGCCGGTCTTTCTGCGCTAGAAGATGCCATGAAGGCAGGATATGAAGACTTCAAGGTAAAATCATTTCTTTTGCTCATACACACCATAGAGTTTTCTAATTTTTGATTTCTCTCTTTCCTATTGTTGCAGACCATTCGGAGTGATCCAGACCTGGCTAATATAAGAGCTTCTCAAGATTCGAACCCCTCATGAAGAAGTTTGATGAGTCATTCATCAATGAAATGCAATTAATGCAATCAAATCTCTCTTTGGGATATTTAAAAAGGAGTAGGAGCTATGCATGACAGAAGGATCAGGAGC